>JBBPUD010000683.1:0-11877 GCA_038094475.1 Phylloporus aff. rhodophaeus
CACAACCCTTTCTCAATCTAACCAAAAAGAACCTTGTGTTCAACTGGACCCCAGCCTGCCAGCAGTCATTTGACTCAATTAAGGTGCTTTTCCTTGCCAAGCCAGTCTTGAAAATGCCAGATCCCTCTCGCTCCTTTGCCATTGTCACCAATGCCTTGAAGTTCGCTTCAGGTATAATCTTTCTTCAAACCAACATCAACAGGGACTGGCATCCCTGCTCCTACATATCCACCAGCTTCTCTGCTGTGGAATGTAATTATGACATTTACAACTGTAAGCTACTCGCAATCATCTGTGCCCTCAAGTCATGGTGTCACTATCTCCATAGCTCCTCGTTCCCTGTCCAGGTCTTCACAGATCACAAGAACCTCACATACTTACGTGCTCCACAGACTCTCAATTGCTGCTAGGCATGGTGGCTTCTTGATCTGTCAAACTTTGATCTGAAAATGATCCACATCCCTGGAAAACTTCTTGCCGGTCCTGATGTACTCTTATGCTGACTGGACCTCCTTCCCTCTGATGATGCCACTGACAATGAGAGCACTACCCTTCTTCCTCCTTTCCTATTCATCTGCCTCATTGACACCTTGTTGTGTCACATCATTGCCACACATCCTACTGATGACCCATTGGTCATGACTCACCTCCATTCCCTTGAAAAACCCTTGCCCATACAGCTCTGTTCTTGTCTCTCAGACTGGACTTACTCCAATGGTGTCCTTATGTACAAAGGCCATATCTATGTCCCCATGGACGAAGCACTTTGCTACTCTATTGTGGAGTGCTGTCATGATCACAAAACTGCCAGTCACCCCAGTTACTTTAAAACTCATCAACTGGTTGCTCAGGAATACTGGTGGCCAAGCCTTGCTCAATTCGTCCAGAAGTATATCTCTGGCTGCTCAGTTTGTCAACAAAACAAGGCAAACACTCATTCCACTGTGCCCCCACTCACCCCCATCTGCTTCCACACCTCTTGTTCTTTCTACCAGATCTCATGTGATCTGATCACTGATCTCCTTACTTCAGATGGCTTTGATTCTCTTCTGGTCATGATAGACCATGGCCTTACTAAGAGGGTAATTCTTTGCCCCACCAAGAAAACATGCACCACAGAAGAAGTGGCAACACTCTTTTTCCACAAAGTCTTCCTTCCCTTTGGATTTTATGACAAAGTCATCTTTGACAAAGGACCTCAGTTCACATCTGCCTTTGCAAAAGAGCTTGGAAAGCTCTTGAACTACAACCTTTTCCTGTCCACAGTGTATCACCCTCAGTCCAATGGTGAAACAGATTGTGTTAACCAGGAGATTGAAATGTATCTCTGGATCTTCTGTGGCTCCAACCTGGTCTCATAGTCAGCTAAAATCTCTCATGCTGAATTTGCACATAATCATGCCCCTACTCTGTCACCGGCAAGTTGCTTTTATTTCTTATGATGGGCTATGAACCCTATACTTTTCTCACAGTTGAAACATATGTACCTTCAAGAGCTATCTGTAGCATGCAATGAAGCTTTCACCACTCATGAACTTGCTTGCCAGGTCATGGCATCCCGGACTTGCCAAGGCTTCACCCCCTTTGCCAAAGGGGACAAGGTCTTGCTAGAAGCCCATAACCTGAAATGCCACATTTCCAACCCCAAGTTTGCTCCCAAAAGGAAAGGATCCTTCATTGTCATGAAGGTGCTCTCACCCATCATGTATCAACTACACCTTTCTAAAATGTGGAAGATCCATCCAGTCTTTCATGCTTCTCTTCTCACCCCCTATCATGAGAACTCCATCCATGGCCCGAAGTATCCAGCACCATCCCCTAACTTGATCAAAGAACAGGAGAAATACAAGATTGAGAAGATTTTATACCATAGAGGAGCTCCGAAAGCCCATTCCTTCCTAATCCAATGGAAGGGATATACTGTGGAAGAAAACTCCTGGATCCCTGAGTGGAACCTGAAACATGCACAATGATGATGACCTTCCCAACTCACCCTATCCTCATTTGCTTTGAAGACAAGGAAAACTTCCCTTTCCCACCTGATACCTACTCCAACCTCTATGCTTCCTTCTCCATTGACTCAATCTTGTCCCTGTCATCACTTACTGTCACCACCACCAACACCACACTGGTCAATGACATCTCTGGTCCACCATCTTCTCGTCCCACACCTTCTCATCCTCTATTTCCCACACATGTTTCTTTATCCTCATCTGAGAATCTTCCTATTGTAGAATCAGTTGACTTCCCCATTTATGTCAACTGTCTTCATGACAGCATGCCCAATGTTGATTACATTTACAATATAAACTACCATCTCTCTGATCCTATCTATGACTCATCTTGGGAAACCACATTGACTTTGGCTCTCCTCTGCACACCTTGCAACATCTCCATCTTTACCTCACTACTATGGACCAAACCATCAGGGAACTTGATGCCATCCCTGCTGCTCACCCTGCCACCCAGTACCTCATTGATGCCTGACATCACTCCCTTGCACTTGCGGTATTCCATGTCTTGGCCCATCAGTTCATTTTCAGTGAATTTCTTGCCAACATCAACAGGTGCAACTGTGAGTTGGTCAATGCCCTGGCTCCTTTGGCACCATCTACATCCTCATTCCCTCTACTCCTGATGAAATTGAAGTCCTTGAATATATAGACTGTTACAATTTCCTTGCTCTATCTTGGCATCTTTTTCTTTTCCTCTTGTATCACTTATCTTGCTGCACCTTTGCTTTGTCTAGAATGCTATAAGCACACCTTGCTCATCGTTAGTCTTGATATGATGTATCTATACACATAGTCCCTTGGCTATGTGCTTCACCTTCATCAGTTGTTTTATCTTATTGTTTCTTGATCCTGATAAACAGGTTTCTCCGCAGCCCGGTTCTCTCATACCTTCCATGATGTTCTCTGTTGTTCTCTGCTGTGCATCATCATCATATAAATACTTAGAGTAGACACTTGATGTACTTCATACTTGATCTGCACAATACAAGTGTACTCTTATGTCATCACCTAGTCTCCCCAAGTTCTCCTTGACAATGTTGTCATACAGTACCTCTTTGTGAGTGTCCTCCATCAAATGAGTAACGTTCAAACCTTGTCCTTGCCTAGTACACTTTGTGTAACACAGACCACTACTGGACTGGCAATGATAGAAAGACTTCTTTCCCCCCTAGTCACCCATGCTACCATGAAGCATGTTTCACCTGTCATCACTTGTTCCACCGGCAGAAAAATTAACTCTACCAATGCCCTAAGTGGCAAAGTGCTCCAGGTTCCATCCAGGTCACATTGTCTCCTGCTTCCCTGTTTGTCCTATCTGCCTGCATGGCCATCATATTCAAGAAAGATGTCCTTGGCTTTTTCCTGCCCCAGTAGCCTCACCCCTATCTTCCAGTTCCTCATCTCATTCTTGCTACACCCAGGTGACCACCAGAGGACACTGAGGCACTACTGTATGCCTTATCAAGCTTGTCCAGTCCAACTTACTCACTCTCACATTAGAACCAGATCAGGAACTTACCATCACTCTTATTACTCTAGGTCTCCCTCCCCAGGTGATACCTTCCTTGACACTGTAGCATACAACAACATTGATGGATCTCCTAGCTTCAGCACTTTGGACCTTTGAATGGTTCTTCGTTGTGGACTCAATGTAGAAAAAGGATAATATTATGTTTCTCTCTTTTCCTCCATTGTTTTGCTTTGCCTTTCACTAGTTCTTTGCCTTGCTCGTGTATGGACATATCTCTTATTACCATGATGACTCATTCTCTTTCACGTTATTCTATGACCTTCCACTTTCTTTGTCATCACGCTTACTTCTTCACATAGCCTTACCAATGCCATTGGCTCCACTTACTTACATATGCTTACTTTCCTTGCTTGTTCCTTGTTCCTTGACGTTCCATGACATTCCACAGCTTAGTCATCATAAGGTATGTATGTATACCATACTTGCCAGCCATTGTACTGTATCTTAGCTTAGACCTCCTCAATTGTACCACAATACACTCAGGTTTCCTTATTGCTCCTTGTCCTAAGATACTAGCCCTTCACCTCCTTATCTACACCAAGCCTGTGTGTGTCAGTACCTTGTCATCAGACTTTCCTTGGTTGTACCTTGAAACTAGTCAACTAAGCCTCCAAGTACTAGTATCTTGTCATCATTGAGCCTCCATGCATTGACTCCTTGAGACCTTGCTTCTGTCAAGGCTATGCTCGTCCCTACCTAGGCCAAGTGTAACAGATTTCTTATACTACCCTTTCAAGGATCAAGAAGAATGGAAGCTGGCTAAGTTCTTGTTGATTCATCTTAATCAAACAAAAATCAACAAGATTCTAAGATCAAAATGGATACATCCTTAATAATCTCATAGCTCTCATTGACAAACTCCTCTCCCAGTTTGTGATCTAACCCAAACCATCATTATATAATTATAGCTCCAGACTGTCCAACTACTCAACCTATCCATCTCATCTGGCATGATCTGAAAGCTATTGTAGAAGATCTATTTAGCAACCTTGTCTTTGCAAACTATATAACCTATGACCCATGTATTGCTATGTGTGGAACAAAGAGAGAATACAGTGAATTTCTTTTGGCAAATTGGGCACATCAAATCCAGGTATGTCTTTACAAGGTTTGTCACTCTTGTTTGACTGTTGTTGACAAAGCCAGCTTCCTGAGGGTACCACAATAGTCCCAATTATTCTTATATCTGACAAAACTCTGGTAACATGCCATATTAGAGGCTTAGAGATGCACCCTGTCTTCATGACTATTTGCAACATCCAATCTGATATTAGAATGCAAGTAACATCTTATGCATGGCAATGTGTTGCTTTCCTACCTGTACTTGACTTCAAGGTACATCCTGATTTTCAGTCAATCTTAGCTGCTTGTGTTTTTCACATATGCATGGACATGATCTTTGAGTCATTCAAAAACATTGCACAACATGGCGCTTCCATGATGGATGCCCTTGAATATGTCCATAACTGTTTCACATTCATCATGGTCTGTGTCATTGACCTTCCTAAAGTACAGCTTGTTGTTAGTGTTGCCAAAAATGCACCACTGCATCTTCTTCAAAATTCAGTGATCCTTTTCTGCACCCCCTAGAATTGCCTTAAATATTTTACAGGCAATCCAGGACTTATGTCCTGATATCCATTCCTAGGACTTGGCAATATTTCAGAAAAAATCAAAGGTGGTCAAACTGCTTGATATTTATCTTCCTTACTGGTAGAATTGGTTTGCAGACCTTGCCTATTTTCTGAATTGTGGAGTTCTCCATACTTGTAATAAGTTTTTTTTTTATCATGTTCTAAAATGGTGCAACAAGGTTGGTGGCCATAATGTTCTTGATACTCATTACAAAAATAAACACAAATAGATTGGCATTCATTACTAAACTCAGGGGTATCACATATCAAACAGATTGTTAGATTTGGTGATTTTGCACTCTCTTTTGGTTCATTGACAGCTCACTGCTCTTTATTTCATTTTCTAGTTGTCACCATTTGATTCACCATCTTCATTATACCTATACTCCACTTTTCCTGGTTCATTCTGACTTTTTTTTTGCTCTCTGCAGAAGCAGAGGCCATTGTGGCTGATTTGTTTACACTTCTTTACTTAAAGTGTACATACAAGCCTGTTGTCCACTGTGGTTCCCTCCTTGTTTACTCACTGTGGACACCAGTCCTTGCTTCCAGAAGCACCTTAAGTCAACCCACCAAGTGGCTAGTCTGCTTCACGCTTCATCTTCAACTCTCAACACAGATGACTAGTTATGACCATCAAGATATCCAGCAAATGATTATTGCAAAAGCATCTTTCCAAGTTTTACTTGATTTGTTCCATTGTCAAGTTCATCTACAGAGCACAAAGTCCTGTTCATACCAATACATCAATCTCAGAGATGATCATGGCATTAGGTGAATTTCATGCCATGAAACAGGAGAGATCTTGGCTAGACCCTATACTAGGTAACACAAACTTGGTGCTGGCTAGTATCTCAAGTTTTCAATGTGACTTGATAAGTTGAAGCTATTGGCACAACATGAGGATACAGTAACAGGGTCTAGGCATACATATATACAATGCAAATATTAATCCTTCATTCCTAAGTTTACTATTCAAATATGGAAAGAACTCTTTGTATGTAGCCTACCAATATGCTGGACTAGTGTACCTTTGAAATATGTAAAAAAAAAACACAGAACTTACTGAATGGAGATTTTTAGGAAGTTCAATGTTTTCTTCTTCCTGTGTGGCTGAGGTCAACATAGTATCCCTACACTCCCTGAGAACTTGGGTGCATGCTGAAGCATTACAAGCCCTAGTAAATTCTCCAGATGGTTAGCAAGATCATCTTGAAAAACAATTGACCAGTTAGTCATAGTTGGGGACACTTGAGACATTTGTTGGTAATGAAGGTAGTGTGAGAAAATGAAAAGGTCCAGTTACACATCACACAGCTGTGTCTCTACAAATAAAATTCAATATCAACTACATATACTTTTGAAACTTAGCCACTTCTCAAAAACATAGCATTAGAGGAAGTGAACAAAACACAACAACAAAAGATAATTACAAAACTGCTTTAATTTATGCAATAGGAGACTTGTGTTTGCTATGCATAATCATGGCATCCTTGGGCTTCTCAATCACAAAAGTATACTTCTCACACATCTGATGGCTCCAATGAATCCACAAAAGTCATAGGTATACTTGAAGAAATAGTCACCATTGTCAAGAGACACATCTTTCCATTCCTACAATGTTCTATACTGGCAATATTGTAGGACCAATGGTTTTCCTCACAGCTGTATTTTATTGTAAGCCCAAGTATTGCAAACAAGCAAACCTTGTGTAAAATAAAGAATTGCTAAGTGTCAACCAAGCTTAGTCAATTCTGGCAAGATACATATTCTCAAGAGTATCTGTGAACGGAAGGGCATATGTACATAGTGATTTGCTTTGTCAACTGCATGAGTAGAGTGGTAGTGAGAATAAGCTGCAAATGTTTAGTGTTGAAAGCCAATGTGTGCTTGATGTTAAACCTGGAATGCAATGAATGAGTCAAGCCAGCACTGTATTTATTGGAATGTACTTACTTTTTAATGCTGTTTATCAACTTGTTGCAGGACTTCTTTTCATTCATGATAGAACTATGGGACATGAAGTATACCACTGAGCCTTCAAGGAGAGGAGAAAACAGCTCAAACAAAGTATCCAGAAATTGTCCAATACAATCAGGAAACATACCTAGAGAATATGACCAAAAGCTTATCATGCCAACCTTACTAGCATGCATGATACCACTATCATCAGGTCCTAAAAATAAATCACTGGTGAAATTATCAATGTGATTTGTGATGATGGTAACAATGTATTGGTAGCATGCCAGAATGGTTTACATAAGTTGCTGCTTGACAAGATTTGGCCAGTTAACAATACTGTTATCAGTCCTGAAATGGAATGGAATACTCAGCCAATATAGTTCTCTTGTTGGTATATTGTTATGTGTGACCTCAAACAGATTGGTCAGATTACCTCAACTGATGGAAAATAATCCTTGATAGCATTCCTGATTATCAAGACATGGGATAGGACCTTAATGCCAGCCAGATGAATATTGAGGAGCAAAGTAATCAATGATACAACCTGTGCAAGAGTGTTGAGCTGGAATCTTCTATGGATCTCAAGGGACAATAGCAAGACCAGTTTATATAGAGTACAAACAAGCAATGAAAAACTTACAATATATGGCCCTTTGGGGCTGTCTTCTCAGGTAGATTTGTAGTTGCACACAATGCATGTAAACAAGACATTGCCACTCAATACATTGCTGAGAAATTTAGGCAGAATCTGTATGCACTCTGCATAAACAGCATGTGGACAGTGGTCACACTTGAGGCAACTGCCATCCTGGCAGAGTAAACAGATCTGTGAAAGCCATCAAAATCACATGATTATAAATAGGAATAACTCACTGCAGGTAGTTCAATTGCCTGAAGATGAGTCTGCTTTTCCAGAAGCCTGGTAGTATTTTTTGTAGGCATGAAGCATTGCACTTGGCTTTGCCACTGATAGTTTTCTTGGAAGTCTGATGGATCCACATCATTTGTAAGTGGTGGGCAAAAAAAGATGAAGTAGGTAAAGAGGAGAGAAAAAGGCAATGGAACAGGGATTGTAGAACACAGAACTGGAACTGATTGCAGCAGTGCCACAGACACATGATGGTATACTACATTGTTATATGCCTGCTGCACTGAGCTAGCAGTAAGTTCATGCCACATGACAATTGTGAAATGTTGAAGTTTTACCTTACACAAGTGCACAAACACAGCAAAACAGCCACATGTTGAATAAACTGACATGTTATGCATGTTTGCAGCTTGCATAATGGCAAAGCAATCCCCATGCCAACTCCATGAGTTCCTTGTTTTGGTTTTCATTGGCTGATTATCCGTTAGGTTGTAATTTCACTATGCTATCAGGTTTGGGGTAGAACTTACCATGTGTTTACCATTACTTTTTTCTCTCTCTTTCTTTTATTTCTGATCAATCATTTAGGTTATATGCAGCTTATCTTGTTTATTGGTGATCAGGTCTATTTTAATCCATTATGGTTATGACTAATTGTATGTTATGTGAAGTTTGTGTCTTCACCCACTGTAAAAAAGATAAAATCTGTAGGGGATGCCAACCTCCAAGGAGATAGGCTAGTAGGGATGCAAAATAAACTCATCCCAGGGGTTCACAATAGGTTAGTATCAGGTAGAGAAGAAGCATGACACAATCCAAGTGCAAACACAAAGGACTGGGTGTCCATCTAGCTTATTTATACAAGTTAAGCACATAGCAGAGAAGGTCATGGAATGCTATGGAATAAAAGAATACTAAGCTGGTGTGAAAGAGCTAGACTGTAGAGAAGGCTGTCTAAAAGATAATCAAGAAAGTTATGTAAAACAAAAGATAAAAGGTGGTGAACTGTGGACTGTGGATTGCAGTAAGCAAGGACTAGTCATATCAAGTAAGCAAAAAATGTCCAAGGTTGACAAGAGCATGCTTGTGGTATTGAACAAGAGCAAGTGAGAAGACAAGACAAGAGACAAGACAAGAGACAAGAAGTATATCATGGTGAAGAAAAGAAATTATAATATTACCCCCTTTGTAGAATTATGTCCTGGCACAATCTTTCAACCCCTTTCTTCAAAGATCTTCAAAGCATTACAAGGACAATATGTTGAGACCTGCAAGTCAATATGAACATTGGGTGTTATTATGTCCAAACTACTTATAGTGCAAGCATACATCTCAAGGGCATCATGTGGGTCCATGTTCCTATTGTTGGCAAGTAGAGCATTGTAGGGTGAGACATAGTCACTGGGGGCAATGAGGAGCGAATACAAGACAATGGGGGCATTGGTAAAGTGGGCATTCATCACAGTAATGGCTAGTCTAATGGTAATGGAAATAGCGATGTTGAATGCAAGGAAGTGGACACAATGATTATGGAGCAGATGAGTAGGTGTGAAGAGGATGTCAAGATTATCAACATGAACAACATAAGTGTTGTTGGGAGAATTTAGGACAAAGGGAACAATGTCATTTTCAAGGACCATGACATAAGGCTAGGATGAAGTGGTGGGGGAAAGGTCTTCTTTATCAGGAAAAGAGATGCAAAGGGCTGAAGCAGGCAAAGGAGCAGGTGTCTCATAGACATGTTAATGTTATCTAAATACTTTGCATGCTCATCAAGGAACATTGTGAGAAACAAGGGATGAAAAACAGGATACATAACAGAGATAGGAAGCTGTACAATGAAGCTATGGAAATTCAAGATGAAACAGTTCCAATACTTGTCCAGTTAGGCCATTTAGGATTTCCTGGACCAGTAAGCTGTATTCAACTGGAAGGTTGTTGGGAGTGACATGAAAGTAAAAGACCTGAGTAGAATGAACACTATGGAAAAGTTTTATTAATCCTTGTACCATGAGATTCTTCTTATAAAGAAGCATCTGTTCAAGTAGGAGAACCAGGGCAGGTTTGGCAAGAATGCTAGTGAACAACATCTTCCAGATATGCAGAGGAAAAGGGTATGACTAGATTGGAGTGGTCTTAAGGATAGTCCAATGTGTGCTATAATTAAAATTTGAACTGGAGGAGGAAAAGAAGCAAGAAGATGGAGAGAGACTATAAAAGGAGATCATAGTGAAGAGGTTACATGGGGAGTCAATGAGGAGTGTGCTAAAGTCAGAGTTAAGAACCAAAGTAAGAAAAATGTAAGCATAATGGCAAGGAAGGAAGGCCAGGGAAATCCAGAACATTTTGAGGTATACATACATAGCAGAATTTACATATATAGTGGTCAAGGAGGGGCCTCACAAAGAGTTCACAACATCTTGACCACTATACTAGTCAATCATAGTTGATGGAGTTTCTTACATCCTGTGCATGCATGAGATTGACCTTAGGTTCCCAAGTATTTTCAACAGATGAATATACCTTCCATGTGGTCAGGTACCAGTAGCAGCCAGGGGATCTCTTGTGAGAGAGAATAGCCTTAACTTCATGTTCGTCATTATTATCATCAATCACATCAGGTGAGAACTGTGAAAATAATTGGCCATGTATGTTTGTTTGTTTGAAGAAGAAGAGCAGTGTGGTATGAAACACATCATGAATCTTCCAGGTACTGGAAAGTTTCAGTGGATAAGATATGATGCAGGTTATCTCAAAAGGACCATGTCGTTTGGAAGCCAGCTTGCAAGAAGGATAAGGAATACAGAGGTCGGTGAACTCAAGCCAAATGTGATCACCAACTTTCTAGGGTGAAAACTTCTGTGTAGATCATTTGGACATAAGGGGACATGTAAAGTCATGTGCTATAAGGACCTCTTTTCAGGCTTCTTCCAAGGTAGTAAGTTTGGTTTCCAGGGCAAGGATGAAAGTTTTTTTCATTGATGGAAAATTCCTAGGCTTATATCCAAGCATCGAGGAGAAAGGTAAAACCTTGGTGGAGCTTTAAGGGGTAGTGTTATAATGGAACTTAGCTGCAGTGATATGATTGGACCAGTAATGTGGGTCATTAGCATAGAAGATCCAGAGGTAGGTCTCAAGTTCCTAGTTGGTATGCTTAGTTTGTCCATCAGTCTGCAGATGATACACAGTAGAGAGATGAAGATCATACAGGAGAAGTTGAGCAAGTTCTTTAGTGAGTACAGAGGCAAATTGTGGACCACAATCAGAGATGATGGAGTTACAAACAGCATAACCAGCAATATAGTTTTGGACAAATGTGGCTAGACCAGGCCACCAGAAGTCTCATTCAACAATGGACTTGGTGCAAAATTGTCCCATATGTCCAGTGGTGAAAGAGGAATGAATTGCATTGAGTAATGTGTAACAGGATACAGGAGGGATGTAGAGGCAGTCTCTGTAGAACAATTGAATGTCATTGTACCACTACTTAGTAAGGATAGAGTGAGGGAAGAGTTAGGAACCATCTGCAAGGTTTTGGAAAGCACAAAGAATGAGGAGATCAGAGGGTGAAGATTGTTTGATACCATTGATGTGAGAGAGATCAAGAGCAGAAATTATGACAGGATCAGGAAGGATGGGAGCATTGATGTTATCATTGGATGTGTTAACATGATCATGTTGGGAGAGAGCATTTGTTGGTCCCATCTAAGAGCCTAGAGTAACTTTCCAGATAATGTTGTAGTCTTATAGGAAAAAAGACCAACAAGCTTGATAACAAGAGAGTTTATGGGGATCTTCGAGATATGAGAGGTTTTTGTGATCTGTGATGACTGTGACAGCATGCTCAGTGCCAAGGAGATAATGTCT
>JBBPUD010000684.1:0-11843 GCA_038094475.1 Phylloporus aff. rhodophaeus
TACATTTTCTCTCTTTTCTTCTTGTTCTTTGCCTTGATCTTTGCCTCATTCATGCACAGACACATCTCTCGTCATCATGATGACTCATTCCCTTCCACATCATTCTACAACCTTCTACTTCCTTCATCATCATGCTTACTCCCCCACATAGCCTCACTGATGCCATCAGCTCCACTTACTCATTCTTGCTTACTTCCTTGCTTTGTCATTGTTCCTTGACCTTCCATGACCTTCCATGGCTTAGTCATCATAGGGTATATATACCACACTCGCCAGCCATTGTACCTTAGCTTAGACCTCCTCAATTGTATCCTCAATACACTCAGGTTTCCTCCTTGCTTCCTGTCCGAAGGTACCAGCCCTTCATCTCTTTGCCTACACCAAGCCTCAGTGCTTTGGTACCTTGTCCTTGGACTTCCCTTGGTTGCACCTTGGGACTAGTCATCTGGGTCTCTGTGCACCAGTACCTTGTCACTGTCGAGCCTCTGTGTGTCAACTCCTTGAGACCTTGCTTCTGTCAAGGTTATGCTCATTCCTACCCAGACCAAGTGTAACACTGCCCACAGTGTGAAAAACAACTGAGGTGAGAGAAAAGTAACATAAAGCTAAAAATATGGGCGGAGTTGTGATCACGTAAAACTCCGGAATATTCAAATTTGTATAAATGGAATAAGTATTGGAAACTAGATGTTTCTGGTCTTTCCAAGGCAGAAGTGCTTCAAGACTATTGGAAGTGACTGTGCAGGAAACTTCCGGAAGTGTCAAAAGTGCAGGAATTCTGGAAACATCGGAAGTATTGGAAGATATACGGAGTTATACTTTGACAGAGCCAATCAGTGACGGTTCCACAATCAGTGGTTCCTACAATGTATGTGCTAGCATAAAGCTGTGTGTCTGGATGGAAAAGGAGGGATCGGCATAAGTCAGATGGCACTATGTACAAGCCGCCGTTCAGCTGTTGTAGGAGGCCCTTGAGGACGTGTTACACACTGGTAGCAAAGTGCAGGGCGTTCAGAACACATGTAACGTCATAGGAGTAAAAGTGCAAGGTAGTCATAGAAATAAGTCTGGTTCTAATAAAACAACCTTGAACCACTAGGGCTCTGACTAGGTTTCACTAGATCCTTAGGACTTGGAAAGATGGATGGAACTCAAGGGAAATCTTCAAGAGAACCAAACTGGAGAAACCAGCACTGGGTCCTTGGATCTTTATACATATACTAGAATAATGTATGTACATGTTGTGACCGTATCTAACAATCTGTCTGTATAAGGATCAATCCTATACCTGGAAACATAAGGATGAAGTGTGTATCATGAAGCTGTGAGCAGAAATGAAAGAGAAGCATAGTGAAACATGTTTGAGAAACATAAGACAAAGGCATGGGTGAAAGGTGAAGAGGTGAAAGAGGGTCCAGCCCATGATGTCATAGTGACATCATAGAAGTCTAGGTGAGTCCATGATCAAGGCCAGCACTTACAATCTAATCTGGCTGTGACTCCTTGATAAGATGAGATAACAAGAGATAAGAGCATATCTCCTGATTGGAGTAGCCAATAAGGGCAAATGTGAGTGTGATATACTTTGTATGAGAAGGGCAAAAAATACATCCTGTAACAAACTTCAGGGCATTATTTGAGGACACCAAACTAAGTTGCTGCATAACAGCACCTATCAGCAATAACTTTCCCTTTGCTGTTACCAATTTTCCTAAATGTGTCAAGAACCTCCTCACACTCCAGAATCTGATTGCACTGAAAAAGGATAATGAGGTCATGAGCATGATCACTGAGTATCTAGGCAAGCCATAGTTCAAGGTAACTCATGCACTCTTCAAGAGTCTAACATGATCATACTCACTCCACTTTCGTCAGCTGAAAACAAATGACTCAGATGAAGAACTGGGTCAAGGTTCCTCAGATAATCATTTAGAAACTTCAGGTATGTAACGCACTGTATTCATCGTTTGATACACTTGAAAATTCTGTATTCTAGATGTTCAAACCAACAACAAATCCAATGATCTTCCTATGGAATTTGAAATGGAGAACTGGCCTGTTGCTGACCAGTGTTCACTTCAAGCAAGCTCAAGAAGCATGTGGCAGGTGACTTGGATGGAGCCGAGGAAAGTCATCGTCTGTGGAGCTCTATGCTCCCTATAGCCTCTCTCTGAGGTTCCTTCCATGCTACTGGTACTACTCATTCTGGACATTCTACTATGTTGTCATATGTGTGAGGCTCTAAATGGTCAAGCCAATCAGTGACAGTTCCACAATCAGCAGTTCCTACAATGTACATGCTAGCATAAAGCTGCATGTCTGAATAGGGGAGGAGGGATCAGCATAAGTCAGATGGCACTACATACAAGCCACCATTCAGCTGTTGTAGGAGGCCCTTGAGGATATGTCACACACTGGTAGCGGAGTGTGGTGTGCTCAAGAACATGTATAACATCATAGAATAAAAGTACAAGGTAGTCAAAGAATAAGTCTGGTTCTAATGAAACAACCTTGAACCGCTAGGGCTCTGACTAGGTTGCACTAGACCTTAGGACTTAGGAAAGATGGGTATGGACTCAAGGGAAATTTCCAAGAGAACCAGACTGGAGAAACCAGCACTAGGTCCTTGGGTCTTTATATACTATCTATAATGTATGTATATGTTGTGACCGTATCTAGCAATCTGTCTGTATAAGGATCAACCCTATACCCTGAAACATAAGGATGAAACATGTATCATAAAGCTGTGAATGGAAATGAAAGAGAAGCATGGTGAAACATGTTTGAGAAACACAAGGCAAAGGCATGTGTAAAGTGTGAAAAGGTGAAAGAGGGTCTAGCCCATGATGTCATAGTGACATCATAGAAGTCTAGGTGAGTCTGTGATCAAGGCCAGCACTTACAATCTAATCTGGCTATGACTCCTTGATAAGATAAGAAGAGATAGAGGCATATCTCCTGATCAGACTAGCTGATAAGGGCAAACGTGAGTGCGATAGACTTTGTAGAGAAGGGTGAAAAATATGTCCTGTAACAATCACAATATGATGTCCTTTGTATAACAACTAATACTCTGTATGTCATTTCACTATGTTTTGTAAAGTTGATTTTTGTGCATTATGAAATATAGTATCTTGTATTAATGACATATTCCATTGCTATGTATCATAGCCTTATAAAAGCCCACTACAGTATTTATTGATATATAAGTCCTAGACTTTAGAGTGGTATTATGAAAATTGTGTTCTTAGTTTTTATATATTCAAGGTTATTTTATGATAAACCCATATATATTTGTGTAGAACATGCATTTTAGGCACTATTTTATGTTTATTAGAAATATATCCTTACTATTGAAAAGCTATTTCATGTTGACTTAAATTAAGATAGTTTGCTTATCTGGTTTTGGTTGTCTTGAAAGTATTTGTGATATTGTGACATATATATTTGTTTGTATATCACAATATTCTTCTCTTATCAACCAATTGCCTGTCAGAAACTCTATATGTATACCACTTGGATTTAAATCAAGATAGTATATTTATATGTTTTAGTTGTTTTGAAAGAACCTATGATATTGTGATACACATATTTGATTGTGCATCACAATGTTCTTCTCTTGTTAATCAATTACTTGTTAGATGAGTCTAGTTATCATTTGGAAACCATCTCTAGGATGGTCAAAAATGCATGTGATATCACACTGGAAATCTGTCTCTTAAACATATCTTTTGGACAGAAAAGATGTGTCTAAGAGACCCAAATTATGGGTCACCTGAAGTGGGAATATACCAGCAGTATAAGATGGAGGTAGTATAAAGGTAGAGTGATGAGGAGTAATGTGGTGCCAGCATCCTAAGAGATATATTCCCCAGATCTCTTATCTCCTTAATGATAGTACTTGGACTGTTTTCCAGCAGTGTTCTGTACTAGAAGCAAAAGTGATGCAGAGAAGGATTTGAGGTGGTCCACAAAGGGAATTTCCAAACACCAGGAAGGAAGTTTCTGGAAGAACCTTGATTAGAATAGAGATGATGGATGCTACTTACAACAACTGTTTCAATGATTTTAACAGGGATCAGTTAATCCAATATTGGATGAACTGTAGTGAGCTATTGGTCAGTTGTGCCTCTTCAGGATGTTTCAAAAGTAAACTGGTGATTGTGTGGAGTAGCCCCATTGAGCCTAACTGTATTGGCATCATTCTCATTGGTCCACTGGTTTGAATTCCGAGTGTAAGTGATGATGTTGAAGGTAGCCAGTTCAAGCAGCAAATCTATGACTTGTGCTTGTCCCAGGGTGTTACAGAAACTTGTGCAAAGTGCCTCAAGTTCTGCTAGTGCCTCAAATTGAGTAGACATGTTGAAGATATTAGATAACAGTAATCTCAGTCAACTAATCTAGGCAGGGCTCATAACCTGATGAACAGATGCTAAATAGGATCTGTATTCTCATCCAAGGGGCAAAGACAGTGATAGGGATAGTGCAGAGTGATGAGACTCACTTTACTAGCAGATAACTTGGTTAAGAATATCACTGGTGATAGCCAGTGGATCAAGTGAAGTGATTCAGGAGTGTGGGGAAGATGTGATAAGATAGGATTGGTCAATCTGAACTGCTTGTAACTTAGTTACATACATGAAATGCTATAATTTATAGTCTAATCTAAACTAAGTTTCAACTCTAAATTGTTAATCATTTAATAATCAATGAAATCATGTGACCTGTATGACTCATATTGAGTCATAATAAGTCATGATGAATCATGCATTCATGTAGAATGTATTATCTAATCAGTGACCATTGATCATGATCAATAGAAGTCAATATATAATGTCAGACTTCCTAAATAGTCAAATAGACTATTAATTGATCATTTCTCAATGAATGAATGCCTTATCTTATCAATACAAGCTGTTCCTTAAACACTTAGTGGGGTGTTCTTCTCCTAGATAGGAGGGATGATCTCGTCGTCTATTCGATAAGCCGCAATAGGATAGTTTGGAATGTATTCCATATAAGCTTCCCTGAAGCTCAAGGCAGCATCGAATACTGCTGCTGTGACACTCTTGATGGCCGGATAGAAGCACCGCCATTCTAACTTAGAGCCTTAGAGGTCGTTTGGTCGACCTAGCTCGACCAGACCGATAATTCGGGCTCCGCTCCGCCTGCACCCACGGTCCCAAAAGTTGCACGGCCACCACACTGCCACACCAACTCTGGACATTATCCCACTTTGTGATGTCAAGGCCTGGCCTGAAAGCCCTGAGCCAGTGAAGCTGAGCCCCTAAAGGCCAGGCCAGGCTGGGCTGCATTAGGGGCTTGGAGCAGCCTGGAGCCTGGCTTGATAAAAGCCATGAGCTTGGCCAAGCTGGGGCCCAGAAGCCCTAAAGCCATGAGAAATCAAGCTGTACCTCATGCTGGAAGGTGCCATTAACTATAAATGGTATGTAGGTATGAAAACTTATTCATGTGAAAGATTCACAGTCTTGCTTGCATGCATCTCCAGTCCCAGCCACAGTCCCAAGAGTCACATGGCCACTATACCGCTGGTGAGACCATGGACACCACCCATGAACAGTGTTACATGAAGTGTACAAGGCAAGGACTTTGGTTGAACGTTACTTGTTTGACGGAGGACGCTCATGAAGAGGTACGACAATGTTGTCAAGGAGAACTCAAGGACTAGTGGTGACACGAGATATACACTTGTATATCAAAACATGCAGCAATAGAAAGCTGTAGAACTGTTACACGAAGTGTACCAAAGCAAGGACAAGGGTCTGAACGTTACTCGTTTGACGGAGGACGCTCACGAAGAGGTACGACAATGTCGTCAAAAAGTTCTCAGAGGTGTTCACAAGGGATGACATGAGATGTACACTTGTATTGTGTAGATCAAGTATGAGGTACATCGAGTGTCTACTCTAGTTATTTATACGAGGGAAAATGCGCAGCAGAGAATATCAGAGAACATCATGGAAAGGTGGAAATACTAAGCCGGTGCGAGAGAACTGGACTGCGGAGGAGGCTGTCCATCAAGATCAAGGAACAAGGAAGTGAAACAAATGATGAAGGCGAAGCACATAGCCAAGGGGCTATGTGTATAGATACATCGTATCCAGTCCGACGACGAGCAAAGCGTGCTCAAAGCGTTCTAGACAGATCAACGGAGCAGCGAGATAAGCGATGCGCAAGGAAACGAGAAAGACGCCAGGATGAAGTAAGGAAATTGTAACAAGAACAGCGTGGAATGATGGATCACTAAGTTGGTATGAGAGAACTGAACTGTGGAGGAAGGCTGTCCAAAACAAGATCAAAGAACATAGCAAGATAAAACAGGTACAGGATGAAACAGGGACTTGAAGGCAAGAACCTGTGTGAAGTTACACATCAATGGTTGTACAGCAGAAGAGATGAATGATCAAAGATGATGAGGGAATGCTCATCACATTCAGTGAGAATCATGGGAGAGATGAAGAAGGAGACACGACGAGAAAGAAGTAGAATGTGACGATAAAGAGAAAGAATTGTAACAAACAGGAGGGTGAACATGCTGAACAATGGAATGGACAAGCACAAGCAGGTTGTGCAGGGGGTTGGTGAAAACATGTATGGCATGGATTACGAGTGAGGAGTAGGGATAAAAACAAAGAGACCTATGTGCTGCTATGATGAAATGTGGATGTATGAAGCTTGACGAATGAGGAGGATACAGTGGGGGTGGTGTGCGAGTAGAAATACAGGTGCTATGTGCCACTATGTATGTATGTTCATATGTATGTGTCCATGCTGATGCTGTCTAGCGTGCAGCAATAAAAAACCACTGTTGAATGTTGAGGGACGGATATTTGAAAGATGGACTCCCCTGGTCATGGCACCGGGTTGACCAGGATACCTCTCCTTGGGTGATGGTGAGCAGATGGATGGCGGTGAGCACATCCTATTGTGCTGCAATGTCGGGGCGCTCGGTTAGTAACCATCACCATGCCTTGGAGATCACACTGTCCATTGTGAAGACATACAATTTGCCGGACCTGTAATATCGGAATGTGCCGTCTATGAAGAGATGGGCCAGGTCACCATTGAAGAAAAGATGAGCATCTGCGGTGTCCTGAGTGGCTGATGCAATGCACTTGTGATGGATTTGGTCGAGGATTTGCTGGTATGAGAGATGCTTGCCCTTGTTATTGCTGAATGTGCACCAGAATGTATTGTCGTCCGAGTGCTTCTGTTGCTCTGTGATGAACTGTGATACACAAAGTGTACAAAAGCAAGGACGAGAGTTTGAACATTAACTCGTTTGATGGAGGACGCTCATGAAGAGGTATGACAACATCGTCAAAGAGGACTCAAGGGCCAATGTGGTGACACAAGATGTACACTTGTATTGTGCAGATCTAGTATGAGTACATCGAGTGTCAACTCTGTCTACTTATACTATTGAGATGTGCAGCCATGGAAGTTCGAAGAACATGATGGAATGATGGAAAACTAAGTCGGTGTGAGAGAGCCAAGCTGTGGAGGAAGGCTGTCCGAAACAAGATCAAAAGCACAGGCAAGGGAAACAGGCACAGAGCGAAACAGGAACCTAGAGAATCAAGAATTGAGAAACCTGGCGGAAGAAGAACAAGTTGTGTTCAATGGTTATACAAGCGGAGCGAGGAATGTCCTAGAATGATGAGTGTATGCTCATCACATTCAGAAAGGATAAGCAGGAGAATAAAATAAGAGATTTGACAAGAGATGAGGAGAACATGATGATAAAGAGTTAAAATTGTAACAAACTGTTGCTACTGAGTGTTGTGTCAGAGAATGAGATCGATGCGAGCATGCCTTGTAGCATACCTTCCATTTCCCCCACTTGCTTTTGAGAGCGTCCCAGGCAGTCTCTTTTGCACCAACACCCTTCTTGTAAAATTGATCCCAGTGTTTGCCAATGGGGATCCTACACCATGGATGACCAATAGCACGGAGTTTTCCCACTCCTGAAAGAGTCGTTTGATGTCATTTGAGAAGTTGATGAGCAGTGGATCAGGTACACATCTCGTGTCAAACACGAAGGTGCTGTTTGGTCTGTTGAGGGAGGTAGTGCCAAGGAACTTAGGGGAGATCAAGTCTGAGTGACATGTGGGCTTGTCGTTGTGGGCATCTGAAGGAGCAGTGTCCGTTGTCCTGGAGTGAGTGTGAACAGAGGGATAAGAGGGTCTGGTGGGAGCTGGCAGCATGGTGCAAGACAGGTGGCCAGGATGCGCAAGTTGGTTGGTGCTGCTAGGACCCAGGGATGGCAGCCACACACTGGAGTAGTTGGTTGAGTTAGCATTGGTCACAACAGGGTGGTCGGATGTGCTCAATAATGTTCTTGCATCTTGGTGGTGAGGCTCTTCTCAAGGTCGCTGAGTTGCTCACTGAGGTTGTCTTGGGTTGTGAGGAGGCCACATTCAAAGTGACACTCAAGACGGCGAGTGAGAGCTTCCTGTTGAGTATGTAAGTTTTCATGAAAAAGTAGCACAATCAATACTACTATGGTATGCACCTCTGAGGCTGTGCCCACTGGGATGCTGGCCATTTGAGCAGATGAGTTGGTGTTGGGGCTGCTATTTGGTGACTCCGATGTTGCTGTCCATTTGCCATTTTGCAGTGGTGGGTGCAGTGGTTGACATGGTGGTGGTATCCTTGTTGAAAGACAAGGACTATGGTTGAATGTTTACTTGTTTGACGGAGGACACTCATGAAGAGGTACGACAACGTCGTCAAAGAGAACTCAAACAACTAGTGGTGACACGAGATGTACACTTGTATTGTGCAGATCAAGTATGAGTACATCGAGTGTTGATTCTATGTATTTATAGGGTTGAAACGCACAGCAATGGAAAGCTGTAGAACAGCATGGAATGATGGGTTACTAAGTTGGTATGAGAGAACTGAACTGCGGAGAAAGGCTGTCCGAAACAAGATCAGATAACATAGCCAGATAAAACAGGAACAGGATGAAACAGGAACTCGAAGGTAAGGACCTGTGGTGTGAAGATATACGTCACTGGTTGAACAGTATGAGAGATGAATGATCAAAGATGATGAGGGAATGCTCATCACGCTTGGCAAGAATCATAGGAGAAATGAAGAAGGAGATTCAACGAGAAAGGAGTAAAACATGATGATAAAGAGAAAGAATTGTAACATTACCCCCTTTGTAGAGTTGCGACCCTGGCGCAACTTTCCATCCCTCAACTAAGAGTTCTTCAAGTGTCCTCAATGGGCATGGGGTAATCAGGTCCATGGAGATGCAGACACTATGGCTCAGTATGTCCAAATTGATCACAATGGAAGCAGACTTCTCGAGGGCATTGAGTGGGTCCGTGTCTCCATCATTGACACATAGTACATTGTAGGGTGAGACAAAGGCATTGGGGATGACCAGGAGCAATAGTGTGACAGTGGGGGCATTGGTATAGAGGGCATTTATCTCAATAGTGACCAGTGCAGTGGCATTGGAAGCAGTGAGTGAAATAGGATGCGGGAGGTCTAACATATGGGTTGTGGAGAAGACATGTTGGTGCAGAGAGAATGGATAGGCCACCAGCTTGGACAACGTAGGCACTGTTATAGGAGAGAGCCTGTTGATTTATCTGTTGGAACCCGCCAGGCAGGTCGAGTAAGAATAGGATTATGTCGTCTTCCACAATGAGAGGTTGGACGACTGGAGTGGGGTTAGGTGTGGGGGAGTCTTCTTCAGCAGGGGAGGAAAGGCATAGTGCTAGGGGCAATGGGGGAGGAGAAGGTAAAGGGATTTCCCGAGGAGAAAGACTAATACTGGTTAAATAGGCTGTGTGTTCATCAGGATACATTGAGAGGAAAATAGGACAAAACACCAGGTACATAATGGAAATGGGAAGCTGTGTGACAAAGCTGTGGAAATCAGCAGTGTGGAGGAGTTGTAAGATTTGTCCTGTGAGGCCGTTCTGAGTTTCTCGAGCGGGTAAGCTGTAAGCTTCGGGTGGGTCATTAGGTGCTTTGTGAAAGTGAAACACTTGGGCAGTGTGAATCTCATGATATAGCGTGACCAGTCCCTTGATGATTGGGTCGTCTGCATATATGTAGGGGCATTCGTTTGAGTAATAACACTAGGGAAGGTTTGCAAAGAATGCTAGTGAACAGTGGTTTCCAAATGTGAGGTGGGAGAAGATCTGATTGAATTGGGAAGACCCGAAGTAATGCCATTGGATCATTGGTGTCTGGGGATGAGGGCGGTGAACTTGATGGGAGTGAAATAGGTGGGGATTGAGTATCAGAAGTCATAGCGATGGTTGTGCCTTCGGGGTTAGAGAGAAGTGTGCTGAGGTCAGTGTTAAGAACCAAAGTAAGAAGAATAGAAGCGTGATGGTGAGGAACAAGATGAGGGAGATCCAGAATGTTTTAAGATAGGAGCAACAAAATTTGTGCATGTGGGGAGGACCCTCACGAGGAGATCACAACATCCCAGATATGTGAAGTTTCATCGCAGTTGGTGGAGTCTTTTATAGTCCTTTAGAATGTCTTGGGAATGAGTAAGGTTTGTTTCAGGTTCCCAGGTGTTCTCGACAGATGAATAGCCCTTCCATGTGGTCAGGTACTGATATCGGCCAGGGGATCCCTTGTGAGAGAGTATAGCTTCTACTTTGTACTCCTCTTTGTCATCTATTACGTTGGGAGGGGGTTGTGAGAATGAAGGGCTGTGTATATTGGTTTGTTTGAAGGAGGAGAGTAGTGCAGTGTGAAACACATTGTGGATTTTCCAGGTACTGGGAAGTTTTAGTTGATAGATGAGGGGTGAGATGATGCATGTTATTTTGAAGGGGCCATGTCATTTGGGAGCAAGTTTGCATGAGGGGTAAGGGATGCGAAGGTTGGTGGATTTGAGCCAGATGTAATCTTCTACTTTCCAAGGTGAGAACTTCTGTGAGGACCATTTGGACATGAGAAGGCATGCTGAATCATGTGCTGCGAGGGCTTCCTTTCGTGCTTCTTCCAAAGCAGTGAGTCTGGTTTCTAGCGTGGGGATGAAGGTCTTTCCCAGGGGTGGGAAATTTCTAGGCTCATATCTGAGCATCAAGGAGAAGGGTGAAACTTTGGTGGAGCTGTGAGGGGCGGTGTTATGATGGAATTCCACAGCAGTGATGTGGTCCGACCAGTGATGTGGATTGTTATGGCAAAATATCTGAAGATAGGTTTCAAGTTCCTGGTTGGTACATTCAGTTTGTCCATCGGTTTGTGGGTGATAGGTGGTGGAGAGTCGAAGATTGTACTGTAGAAGACAAGCAAGTTCCTTGGTGAATGTGGAGGTGAATTGAGGTCCTCAATCAGAGATGATGGAGTCATACAGTCCAAATCATTTGAACACATGGGAAAAAAAGAGTCTGGCCACTCCCACAGCATCAATAGTTTTGGAGCATGGGCATAGGATTACCCCCTTTGTAAGGCCATGGTTGACCACAACCATGAGAGAGTTGAAACCTCCGGACAATGGAAGGTTACAGTGACTCCAAAAACCCTTTCCATAACTAACCTAGACACAGTGTGCAAAGCACACTGCAACTAGGGGTGGGAATTTCAGTTAGCTTTGGTGGTGTCAAATATAGTATAGACTCTTGGCTACAAATCGGTCCCTTATTCATGTGATTTGGCCCACAAATAGTTGAGATATGATCATTTCAAAACAGCTATGTCATGGAAAGGATTTTTTCACTTTTGAAAAAAAATAAAGAATATAGCTCATCTGAAGGGATATTTACTAATAACTGATATCACAAACAAGTATTCATATGTAAACATTATGTAAAAGTTCAAATACCTCATTATTTCCA
>JBBPUD010000685.1:0-11840 GCA_038094475.1 Phylloporus aff. rhodophaeus
CCTATCTAATCTCATCTTCCCCACACTCCTGAATCACTTCACTCGATCCACTGGCTATCACCAGTGATATTCTTAACCAAGTTACCTGCTAGTAGAGTGAGTCTCATCACTCTGCACTATCCCTATCGCTGTCTCTGCCCCTTGGACGAGAATACAGATCCTATTTAGCATCTGCTTGTCAGTTATCATGCTAGAGCAGTTGCCATGATGCCTTGCTAATTTTGCATGGGCAAATTGAACAGGAGGTTTGCAGTCACATGGCCATCAATTTTGACACCCTGAGCCACTTGCTGTACTAATAGACTGCACAACAAGACCTTGGGTATCAACTGAACAGTGCTGTAGTCTTTTCTTCAAGTTTTGACCAAATAGTCACCTTGAGTGCTAGGACCTAAGTACTCACTGTTGCAGTTAATGTTGCAGACAGCAAATGAGCAAAGCAAGGATATCTATTCAGTCTACCAAACATCTAGTTCACACCAAAGCATCATACCACCCCCTCCTTCCCATCCACAGCTCAAGTGTGCACATACTCCTGCTCGAGTAGCACCTCGACACCTCTCACCCTTGTCCACCCCTTGGCAACCCCCGCAGCCAACCTCAACAGCGGCATCTCCGCAGGCTTGTACACTGATCAGCAAAGGCATATGAATCATGTCACTTGCTCATCAGCCATATGAGCATTGTGATTGGTCAAAGTGCTCTTAAGCGAGCAAAACGGGGTAAATTTATTGCCAAGCCCCCCCCCGGTGCAGCCTGCAGGGTGGTGAACATTTCTGATGTGCCATGTCCACCACGACCCTGCTCGGCCCACCAAACAATGTCTCCGGCAACTGCATCGCACCTGCCACTCCATCCACTGTCGTCACATCCACCGGCACTGTCGACACAATCACACTCGGTGGCACGTCCCACACTGCGCCCAGCATCTTGATTACCCGCACACGTGTCCCCGCACCATCAAACGCCCCCACAATCACCTTGGCCTTTGTTTGGGTCCAGTTGAACACGTATACCGTATGCACCCCGAGTGTCTGGAGCGCATACACAGCTGCGCGCGCTGTACCACCCGCATCAATCACTAGCGCGGCATCTGCCCCCTTGTGCGCCTACACCGCAGCCGCAATCCCCAAATAATCCGTGTTCTCGCCGTACAGGCCCCTGTCGTGTGGTACGATCATGTTGACAGCCCCAATTGCCTGCGCTGTGTCCGAGAGACCGTCAAGAAGCGGGATCACGTCGAGCTTGAACAGGATTGTCACGCTTTCCCCACCGAATGACAGGTCCTTGATCACCTGTGTCATGTCTGTGTTTACACTTGGTGTCTCAAACAGGCTGTATATGTGCAGCAGCCTGAGTGTTTCAAAAGCCGTGTTATGCAGGGTTGGCGACATCAAATGCCTGATTGGTGTGCCAAAGATGTAGAATTGGCGGGCAGGCAAGAGACTGACCAGGTGCAGCGTATGCTGGATCTTGACAAAGGGAAGCTGGCTGGGTGCGGCCTTGCTTGGGAGTAGCGGGTGGGTGATGGGTGTGAAGCATGTGTTGAGCATGCACGAGAGCTGTCCTTGGACGCCCATGTTGATCACGATCAGCGGTTTGGGAGTGTGCTTGGTGACAAAGGCTTGCAGAGCAAAGTTGTGTGCAAAAGATGTCGCTTTCAAGATGAGCTTGACAATATCGCTGAATTGTGATGTGACGCCGTATGTTGCAGACATGGTCGGCGCGTCCCACGCTATTTCACTGGTCCAGTTGTGGAATGAAGCAATGATTTGAGAGGCGCCTTTCTGACTGACAATTTCCTTGATACAATGGTGTGGAAGAGTTGTTTCAATGTCGATATATTCACACCCAAGGTGTAGTGTGAGTTTGAGAAGATCGGCAGCTTCCTTTTTCACGTCGTCTGGGAATGCGCCACCTTGGGAGATTGTATGGACGGTAAAGACAATGGGGAGAGACGTCACACGTCGCAGCACAGCAACTTGACATGAGACATATGTGTGCGAAGGAATTGGATTTGTAGAGCCAGTCTCACGGAGCAGGTCTACATGCAGCTCGAGCGCATCCACGCCCGAGCCAAGTTCGGGCACATCCTGAAGTGCAGGAATAATGTCTGGATATGTCAGCGACAAAAAGTAGGACCACACGCCCTGCGCCGCCTTGGCGACGTTGGGTGCTAGATTCGGTTTGAGTCTGGACACATGGCCAAAGAACCGCAAGAAGTGCACCTGGTTCAGGTGAAGTATGGGTGTGGTGCATTCGTCACTTGGGGTGTCATACTTGGTTTATGGCTCAGTTCACGACTCATGGTTGTGTTTTAGAAGCGAAAAGCTACAAACTCTAAGTTCTTGTAATGATAGTCCATGCATACCGATGAAGTGTAAACTGCTAGTACAAATGTGCCGATCTCTTTAACAATCTAGTGACTTTTTTTTTTTAATTTTAAATCCTGTTTATAGTCATGTTGGGGACAACAGCCCTATGTAGACTTTGCATAGGGATTATAGGCCAGCCATTAATCTATGTGTTTGTGTAGCCCCCAAATCAGTAGCTATCTAATTCCTTTTTGTTTTGGGACAGCCACTGATCCAATGCTCTACCGGCACCCTGAAATGTCCATGAAACCCCTACACCATAACCCAACACCCCTCCACAAGCTTGTAACCCTCCTTGTGCATGAGTCAGCCTAGACAGTCATCCAAATTGGGTTGAACAGCCATGATCATCTCTTCGCTTGTACTCCAGGTCCAGCCCTTCTCACTCCAGTCCCACAGCCTTCCCATGCCTGTTCCTGGACCCATATTCCCAGGCTCCCAGCACATCGCTCACCATCCCTAGGGGTAGATAGCCTAAGAGAATGAATAGTCTTGCTTTGGTTGGTTATGTAAGCGATCTTCCCCATCGGGAGTGTTTCAGGTGAGTGTCCCACTGAAGGAAGTGTGGAGGGGTTGAAGAACCCTGATAAGCCTTCAGACAATGCCTGGGAATACTAGGGGATAAAGGTATGAGGGGGTGAGCCCAGTGATCTGCAGATAGTCCTATACAGGTGTGTGCCTTTTGAGGCTGGCTAGGCCAAGGCATAGTTTTCATAATCATGGTTACACATGCTCACCATAAATGGCTACCTGCCTGCTGCATTGGGGCTAGGTATTGGTCCCAATGGCATGAATGCCTCCCACTATACCAAATACACCCTAAACCCATTTCTGGGGTATGGTGCTCGCCTTCCACCCATGACATAAGCCAGGGGTCCACTGGTGCCAGGGGAGTGTCATCATTGCCACCCATGCATTTGTCGAGTGGTAGTAGAAAGGCACTCTCAAATGCGGGAATTGGCCTGAGTGTTTGGGTCCATCAGGTGCCATGTTAGGCATTCCCATATGCAGTGAAAGTGTCGGGGGGTCAGGGATTTGAACCCTGTAGCTCAGGAGAGCTACCAAGAGGTGGGTGCTACCACTACACCACCACCCCCCATCTAGTGACTTGAGGTGCTGCATTTGCATGCTATTTGGCATTGGTATGGAAGCCTGACAGGTAAGCAACTTGTGCGCATGTGGCATGCAAATGGAGGTACTTTCAGGATGGCAACGTTGCACCCACAGTGGCTTTGAAGGTAAACGAATCAGGTAGCCATGGTGTATCTTTGGGTGGACCTGTAGTTTTGACAATGTAAGTATGAGGGTTGTCCTGTCTTATGCATCAACAAAGAACAGAAACAGAACTAGCTTTGAACTTACTGTTGGCTCAAACCACACATCCAATGTATCAAACAAGCTATGGAGGCAATTGGCCATCATCATTAGGTTGCTCAGATGGTGCACCCAGTTACCATTCAGCTCATCACAGTTGACTCTCCTGATTGACTCCAATAGCAGCCATGCTTCTGCTGCATGATTTCGCTTGGTTAAGAATAAATAAGAGGAAATATCTAGGAATATGGTGGATAGTTACCTTTTTCTCACTTGTGGCTGCACCATTATTGATTGACTTGGGTATTATATGTGCAACCTGTGCACCCATACTTGGGCAGGATCTACCCTGGCGCTTGTAGTGATGATACCAGGAATACAGGCCTGTGACTGCACAGCAGTAGCCATCTTGCTCCAGGACCTGGTATAAATGAGGATGCATACATTCAACAGCAATAAAAAGAACTGGCCTGGTCTCTTCGTGAATTGGATATACTTTCTCCTTCGCAGAGTTTTCTTTTTAACAAATTTCTATTTTGATCAAAGGATTTATCGCAAGGGTATACAAAAGAGTGGGGGATTGTGCACTTTGCTGAGTGAACTAGCAGGAATCATCAAACCAAGTAGGATAAATTCAAGGCTGACACTTACAGAGTTGAAGAAGTGAGCGGTTATAAAGGTCCGAGAGTTCCCCAAGCTTGGCATTGTCACTATTGCAGGCATTGATGTCCTTAGAGATGGTATCACGAGCCTCAGGGTAAGGCACTTCTTGGATAAGGTGTCCAAGGACACACAAACGAATGATGTCATCCTGTGTGTTGCACCCAGGCTCCTTCCTGCCACTGTTGTGAGAAAGAGGGGTTTGCCACTTATGGTGGCATATTTGAGCCCCACTCGAACTTTATTTCTCTCTTTCTCTCCACAGCGGCTGGCAGAAAACACCAATAAACATTGCACAGCCACATCTCATGACCTGTGGAATCTGAAAAAAAAAGAATAGGAATTGCAGAAATATTTTGTGTACCATAATGTAGGGTTTAATAAATCTACTTTCTGTCCCATCGCCAAGATGGATCACCATCAAGTGGTTCTTGACATCTTTACTGGCGACATTGCTCTGCCTTAGTTTCTGCAGATGATCTTAAGCTCTCCACAATATCTCAGCCATCCAAGCACTTGTGCAATGATTCAAGAAGCTCCCTCAATTCTATCGGCGCTGCTCAAGGTCTCCTACATGACAGTCTCAGATTGGACACATGACATCATCTGCACAGAATGTGTGAGAGAACTCCAAGATTTTGGGCATGGAGAGCATGATTGGCAATTTAATGCCCTGCATGTGAGTGCAGAACAGATCAAGAGCTTCCAGATTCAACAGATCGCACAGGAGATGGAGCTTAGCATACCGAGACTATGGGTTCTATTGGATGGTCTTCTCAAAAACACTCAAAAGACAACGTTGCTGAATAGGACAGCGATACCAGGCAATGCTAGAGGTCGGCATGACGAAGATGCTGAATTGGAATTCTGGGATCACGTTGATGATGTTGAGGGCATTATTGAGGATATTGCGGGCACACGTGTATCTAGAGCAGCACATCTCACATCCCGGAAAAAATCTATTGTTAAACTGGTGTGTTGTTCAAAGTGATCTGGAAAATCCAACTGAATGGCCAATGGCCTAGTGGAAAGTCGACATCATATCACTGATGAAAAAGACAATAAACCAACGATCAAATTGGCTGGCAGGCATGCTTGGAATCTTTCTCCACTTGATGCATGTGCCCGAGAAAGTTATAGAGATCATTTCCTGCATGGATCTCTCTATTTCAGTTGATTCGATCCACGATACAATCCAGTCACTGTCCACACAATCTGCACATGTACTACAAAAGCTTGGACATAGTCTACTTGCTGCGTATGCCTATGACAACTTCGATGTGACTCTAAAAGCTTACATCCCAACGGCCGAAAAGTCAGCCAACAATCTCAAACACTTGACATCAGGCCTGCTATTCCCACTATGGCGCAGATCCAGACTCAATCCACATGCAGCGCTTGCTCAAAGTCAATCGAGATCATGGCAAGACCTTCAATCATTGCATGTAAACAACACTCCTGGCATGCTATCCTATCATGAACACTGGATTGCATGGAAATTCCTTCACGATCTTTGTTACTATGGACCACCATATTTAGCTCAGTTCCGCTCGCAAATTCAGGGACCGGATGTCCTCGAACAGATCCCTGAAATGAAAACTCTGATTGTGGTTGTGTCTGCAATGGATGTGAACAATTCTACTGTCTCCGGCAATATTCAAGCAATTGAGAACTTACTAGCTCAGGGTGGGATTGATGATCCAGATAAGACTGACAGCCATGCCAGTGATGCTCCTGATGTCACAGACTTTGTGGTTTTGATCCATGGTGATCTTGGCACTGGAGAGAAAGTTGCCGCACTACAGCTTTGACAATCAATTGAAGTGATACTGTGAAGACGTTTTCAGCATATCATATGTATTTGTTCCAGGGCTCTTTCATCTCAAGATAGCGGCAGTGGATGCACTCTGGAGGGTGTTTATTAGTCCCACAACTGTCTGACAGGATGACACATGCCTAATGCATGATATTGCACAGATATGACCACGCGAAACAGGTACCTTTGCATCAAAGCCAGGTTTTCGGAGAATACACCAAGTAATTGGGCATGATGGAATCTGTCAGTGATTAGACTGCTGGAGGGTAGAAGCTCATCAGAGGAAACAGCATGAGTCCCTTGAAGACTTTGCTAAATCGGCACCCACACTCAAAGACCTGGAGGATATTGCTAATCATCTTGCTCAGGACTACATTGCTAACTTCAAGCTAACACACATGCAACGAAAGCCAGATACACAGTGTGACAAACAATATGAAAACAACCTATTGATGAATAAGTATTTCTTGCTGTACAAGGAGCTGTCATATGCAATGAATATGGGTGACATCACACGGCTAGAGAGCTGTATCATTGCATGGACTGTGATATTCAGGGCAACAGGAAAGCACAAGTATGCAAGTGCAATGACAGACTTCTTTCTCAGTGTACACTATGACTATCCAGAAGGCTTGTGGTACGCCACTTAACTCACTTACTTTGGCCTTCCATTATTAATCTAATATTTGGGACAGAAAAGCAATACGTTATAATTGGCTCATCAATCCGACCGGAAAGATCAATGGATTTTGGGGAGTAGATTGGTGTGTTGAACTAAACAACTTGTTCATCAAGGTCAAGAATGATGGACAAGGGTCAAATCACACAGTTGCACATATTATCCTTGAGTCAACACTTGTCGAGATCTACTGCCAGGCCCATTCTGTTGTTGAGGAGAATTTCATCCATGCTTCTTGGACAACATCGCACTCAGGCCCTGACATGACAAAGACATTTGAAGTACTTCTACGAAAAATGCAATCAAGCGATCATCATATTTTCAAGACTGGCCAAGGAACCACACATGAGATTCCAGATCTACTAAACGTAGGGTATGAACTACTGAGCAAGGTCATAGTCACAACAGGGGGACAAGCTGAGGGATCCAAGGAAAGTGGAGACAATTTGGAGCAACCCAAAGCAGATGATATCATGGGAGAACTGTAGCAACTCTATCTTAGTAAAGATTTTCCTTGTCTTGTGTGCCTATTGCATTTCTGGATGGATGGAGTGGACAATCACGATTTCAGGCTGAGAAGCATCATCAGAGTGGTTAGATGATGGGTTGTTATGTGAGATGCACCATTGTGACCCTCCCTATGGCAGGCGCCACACCAAATCCGTTGTTTGGCAATCGGTACAGGTGTACTGCTTTCATGGGACGAAAGGACGACCAAATTGTTTGAGCAGATGAGTGGAGCAGCCGAGAATAGCGGGGCAACAACAATAGGAATGTGCCGATGGATAAAGTCAATGATTTGGCCCTCGTAACACTCTGTTGTAGACCAGCTGGTCTCCTTCTGAAGGTCAGAGACCATCTCGATCTTCTGAGCATGTGTGCAAGCTATGATGCGGTCAAGGACTGTGTTGGGCATAACCGATCCAGGCCCCATGTTGTACAAAAATCCTTCCCTGTAAAGGGATTTGGTGACGTCCTCCCTTCAGTCCTCCAACGTGTTGATGAAAGCAAGGTTCTGTGAGTCAGACATGGCCACTTTGGGTACGTGAGAACACCTGGGATGTTTAAGTAGTTTGGGGATAGAAATCAAGTACTGCTTGAAGAAACCGGGGTTGTGAATGTCGCAGCAGATTTCTGAAGGGGAAACAAGACAATGTGTACACCCACGTTCAGACAATGTGTCACATAGAAGATGGTTGGATTCTATCGGGTGGATGGTAAGGCAGCAAAGATGTGACCAGAAATGGAAATTCTCTCACCTGCAGCCTTATCATTGAAGAGCACCTTCACCACCTTATGACGGCAGCCAATACCTGGTCGTACATCCACATTGATAAACCAGTCCATGGCTGGTTCAAGACCAGAGGCTGAATAGTTTGTTTTTCTCTTATCCTGCTGCCCAACATTAATCTTCACCCAGATTTCGGCTCACATCTGAGCCTTGCTGTCAGTCACCTGAAGACCTGCTTTGTTTTCTGCATAGGAACCTTCAAGTGGCCCTATATCATTAGGTTCATTGTCTGAGGAATCACTGGTTTCCTTGTCTGACATGGCTATTTCCAGCCGCTCTGCTGTGGCTAGTGTATACTGCATGTGCAGTACATTTTCACTGGCATATTCTCTCTCAGTACAGTGCCATTGGTTCACCAATGGGACCAAGGTAGTTAAAGCCTTCCGTTTTTTTTTAGCCACATGCTGACTTTTTCTCACCTCCTTGTCCTTCCGATATCGATCAAAGTGTTCCTGTTCACAGAACAGGATCGCAACTCCATCCAGCAACATATCACACACAGCATGCCCAAAGCATTGCCATAATGTTGCCAATGAGCATGTTGCACGCCATTGTCCAACAAAATAGATATCAGGCATATCAAACCCAACCATCTCTTTGTTGGTTTGCTTACCATGCCAAAAGATTCTGTCATAAAGAAGCCTCATGTTTCACCCCACCTAAACCCTATGACCTCATCACTCTTGAATGCCTCTGACATGTTGGCATTGAACCACTTTATTCAGTCACGGAACTCAGGGGGTAGACATGTGCGTATTGACAATGCTGCCTCAATTGCTGTCGAAATACTGTTGAAGAAAATAAGGAATTTGGGTGGTGGCAGGTCCCCTGCTGTCCAGCCATCAGGAATTAGGAATGTGAGGTCAGCATAGCTACTGTACGTAGAGTGCCTTCGATAGGTTTGACGGCAATTCGAATGTTTGGGCAGTCAGTACTGTGGTGGATCACAACAATCTTGTACCCACTCCACAGATGCAAAAGCTTTTTGATATCTTGTAGAGTCTCCGTTGATAGCGTAGCTGATGCAATTAGGAAAGGTGTATTGGGCAGGATGTACAGTATCTCAGTCTTCCAAGCTCCCTGTACTCGGGACGGAACTCTCCCCAACTACTGATGCAGTGGGCTTCATCTATCACCTGCTCTGGGCTGATTATCACAACACGATAGTTTAGATTTTCTATTGCCTTTAGATAAAGTAATTGAGTATGACAACATGCCATGCAAATCCATATAGCCGACCTTGAAATTTTGTGGAGTTGCTGTCTCAGCACAAATGGAAATCGCTTTGATCCCAATAACCTGAAGTGCCTTGACATTTTTCTCTCCAAGCAGATTCAAAGGTGTAATGATAATCTGTATGCTTGTTCTACTGAGCAAAAGGGGCATCCAAAATGTCAAGGTTTTGCCTTTGCCAGTGCCTGCAATGCAAATGACGTCCTAATCTTGCGATAGAAGAGCTTGAGTGACTTTTTGCTGCCATAAGCATGGTTGGCGGCCAAAAATGTATTCTGTCTGAGCACAGATTTGAGTGAGTGTCGGGATCTGAGGATTAGTATCCTCAGAACTGGACATTGTCAGTGTCAGTTGACCACCAGCACTTTTCTGGCCATGCTCAATGTTACAACATAAAGCCTAATTAATTCACTACCCTCAAGAATATTTCTGCATTTCCTATTCTTTTTTTCAGATTCCATGGGTCATGAGACATGGCTGCACAATGTTTATTGGTGTTTTCTGCCAGCCACTGCGGAGAGAAAGAGGGAAATAAAGTTCGAGGGGGCTCAAATATGCCACTATAAGTGGCAAACCCCTCTTTCTCGCAACAGTGGTGGGAAGGAGCCTGTGTTGCACCTGGCTTTGTATTTCAGACAGGCTCCATACGCTACTTGCCAAGAACTTCGGTTGCACTGCACAATGCCCTTGATGTGGGGGAGAATTTTCGGAAGTGGCTGCCCTGTCATCACAGTGATGTAGAATGGAAAAAGTGCTCGCACTATGGGTGGTGGGTGGTTCAAAAGAACCATTGCATGCACCTTAAAATGGCTGCAAGTTGGAGTGGTATTGGAATGCTACTGAAAAAAATATATATGTCAAGGAATACAGTCTTTAACACATTCCATGGCATAGATTCACACCAAGTAGAAGAGTGGTAGATTAGATTAGCATGATGAGATTTCAGAGACACAAAATAGTCCCACAGCCCAAGAGTAGGTGGCAGCAGTGGGGCAGCAGGCCAGGGGAGCTGCCATCAGGAAATTAGAGTTGTTCCCGACAGCCGAGGCACAATCTGGGATTCCCCGATGGTAGTGTTGCTGCGAAGTGAACTGAACTGAAGCGAAGTCTGTTTTTCAGCGCACTTCAAGTCAGTTTGATTAGATGAAGTGGGATGAAAGTGACTTCATTAACCTTCAAGAGGTTAAGAGAAGTATCCGGGAGTGCAGACCAACTATCCATCCAATCATGAGTGATTATTAAGTACTGAGGATGTCAAATCTAGTCTACTTGTTCTCAATCTCATTGGCATGTAATTCATAAAGTTCATCAAAGCATCCTGATTCTGTCAACTCATCCACTGTTCTCTGGGTAACCAGCCCCAAAATGGCATAGTCTACTTCGTCTGCAATTAGATCTGGGGTAAAATGAAGTCGAGATTGCTTGTAGGTAAACTTCAGAAATTGTAGTGCCTCAATTGTGTCGGGCAGAAGGCGGTTCCAATTGTTGGTACACGTGAGTTTGCTTGACAAAAAAATGCACTCACATGGCATGGACAATGCTTGAGCTGGAAGAATGTCCATGGCGACATGGAAAAGCAGCAGATAGATACTGCGTTTTGTCTGTAAATACATCATCAGTCCAACACTGAATTCAAGTCCATAAGCATGCCTTACCTCCCAGTAGTGAATAAGATCTGTTGTACATTCTGCTATGTCAAACTCAATACCAGATTGCTCATAGCGGCCTAGTTCCTGCTTGGCATCCTTGCAATCTGCTTCAAGTTCATGTTCCTCGCGTTGAACAGGATCCTCAATGGAAACTTGAGCATTCTGTGGCTGAGGAGAAATGAACAGATGTGGGGAAAAGAGTGGTGTTGAAAGACTATCCAAACTGGGTGATGCAGGGGCAGAATCTGTGGAGGCTGGTGCTGAACGTCGCACGGTGACATTTAGCTTGCTCATGTGGCTGTACCCTTTCACAAGAGCCAGGGTTGCACTTGTGGGTGTGGTGGTAGAGTGAGAAGAATGTGACCCAAGCTGAAAGTGGTTGGTGTGTCGATCTTTGAGAGCACAGCATTTGCGGTGGGTAGAAGTACAAAAAGAAGTCATCTGAGATATGACAGTGTCAATGTCAAGTCGACATTACAACAATGAGAAATACTGCTTCAATCATCTACTCTTGTGCCTGTCAGGCATCTGAATCCGACCAATGCTCCCTGATCCATTCAAGCTTAGAGCTTGGATTACTGTCTTTTTCGGGCAACTTGTCACCGTGAGAAAATCATGTAATAAAACAGCCTTACTTTCGGCTCAATCATATCTTTGTAACAACTGCTTGGAATTCAATGGAGATAGCACCAATCAACTCGGAATGACTGGGAGAGTGTGACCCGTGTTGACCGGAAGCAAAGACATGATGTTCGGTGAATGTGAAATTCCGAACGCCTGGAGTTTCATTGGGATTCACTTTTCATCAGTCTGTTGATTTAGT
>JBBPUD010000686.1:0-11833 GCA_038094475.1 Phylloporus aff. rhodophaeus
GTGATTTGGGTGGTACGTCATGGCTTCGATACAGTTTACTTATAATCTAATGATGCTAGGCACCTGCCCTATACCCACGTTGCATGCTGTCAGCGCGATGGGAACGCGACTCTGTTTTTATAGCCTGGACACCACAGATGTCAACGCAGAGATCATGCCACGTGCCATTGCTCGTCATCTCACCAGAGTGAGCAACACGGCTCCCGAGGCATGGTGGGATCGTGATATTTTGGATGCAGCAGGGGGCGTGCTATTGTCAATGAAATCCATCAGGCCTGTGCAAACATTGCCCTGTAACTCCTTTTCATTGTTCTTTTTGCCTTGGCCACGGGTCGTGTATAATCAACAACTTCCGGGTATGTGTATTAAAGCCAGGTTGTTGGTATGCCGCATAGTACTTTAGTCTTCTGAGGTCCTTACGAGATTGTCCCAGTTCAGTGTCTGACATTGTTCCATGAGTTGTTCTTTAGGAATCTGTCAGTGTTTTCGTCAAGCTCTGACGGTGGGTCGTACACCAAGAGCTCCAAGCCGAGCTCCTAGCCAGGGTCTGGCAATGAGCCGTGCACCGAGTCAAGTTCCTGGCGAGGCATTCGGGCCAAGTCGTGCGCTTGGCCAACCCCGTCAGACCTGCGAGATTCGCCTGGGCTCCATGCTGGGCTCCAAGCGAAGCGTCTCTTGATGTTGCTTAACGAGCTAGGCATAATTACATTCCACCAGAAACTGTACGGAGGGCGATGAGAAGGCAACCCACTGATGTCATCCAGGAGTGCCGCCGAGCAGGTAAGCTATAGCAAAAACATCTCGCCATGCTCTAAAGGCTAATATGTTGTTGGCATTGTCACACCGCCGGCCGAAAGGCTAACGCACGGCCGCTAGTTACCTGACAACTTCGTGGAGCTGACCCCACAGCCTACAAAAATCACGGAGGAATTCCGGGCATCCCTACGTAAAAATTGGTGCCAGCAATCATTCCAGAGAATGATGGTCGTGCATGAACGCCGTCAGAATCGTTCATCTAAACGAGAACGCGTCAATAGAACACACAGCGCAAGTGCAGAAAATGGCCGAATCGCGAATGGCGGAAAGCCGTCGGCCTGAAACGGATGACTATAGCCTAGCGAGGCGAGGAGCGCACCAATGATATCTCATGCGCGGGTGGAAGACACGTTGGAGCGATGACGAACGGTTTGACAACACCATGGACCATTAGCAGACCAATCAGATATCGTCAATCCAGGTCAGGAACTTCTCCACACAAGCCGGTGTAATTTGGATTAGCGACAGAAGACAAATGCGGGCTTGGAGGGCTGTGTTATCTGACAAAGTAAGGAACGGACGGTTTGTTAAGAAGTTTGATCCTGGAACTCATACAAAGAGGCATTTTTATGCTCACCGGGAGGATGGGTAGGTCTCCCACGTGGAAGATGCCAAATGGGGAATAAAATTAATGATCCTCTGGCAGACAGCGCTCGTTACAAGACAGGGTCAATCTGAGAAAGACACGCCCGGTCGAATCAAGTAGTTTAACTTGGGTAAATGATGATATGATCACTTGCTTTCTGAAGGGTTGACTATGTCTTTGACTGAGCCTTAGTAACCATGCTTATACGAGCACATAACAGCAACCGTACACTGTGCGCAGGTACCAGCCGTTAGCGCTTATCCCCCGATAGCATACCCCTCACCCTCAGACGTTTCCGCAATTCGATGGGAACAACCGCTATATATGGCGGGTTAATGCACACCGGGGCAGACTCGAGCCAGAAAGCCTATTTACAAAACGACTGATGGGAACATACGACTGGTATCTAATGCTTCTAGTTGATAAAAGGGACGGGCAGAGGTGAGTGTATCCAGTAATCCGAAATTCAGGGGACGTTAAGATAAATCGTCTACGGAGCATCAGGATCGCGACGTGCGAATGATAAAGGTATAGACGAAAGGAGAGATGAATGTCGCCAAATTTCTAGAATAGCCCAGCCAAAGAGCTAAAAGTTGGTGGCATGGTGCTGATATCCGTGTGAGAGCTTGTTCTGCTGAGGCTGGGCGTGCCAGAGAGGGTTGGGGCGCTCAGGTTGGTCGGTTGCACGCCCGTGGTGACGTTGAGGGCGGTGAGATTAAATCTACCCGTGGCGTTGAAGAGGGCAGTGGCTTCCCGAACCCTATTTGGGCAGAGGCTACTCCAGGTATCTGTCGTCGATGTTTGTTTGACAACCCAGCCATCATGTGAGTGAACCCAATTACTCACCTGGTGCGACGCTATTCTGTTGCGAGGCAGCCACATCAGGCGACTCAGCTAACACCACAGCAAATCCGCTGAATTCATAAGTCAGTAGATGAGTGAGATAAGCTAAGATGAGGACATACTTGAACAAGTGAAAATCGATATGACTAAGGAAAGCTTAGATTAGAACTAACAACCAGTAGACCGTCCTTACCAGTGTAAAATCCATGGACCCGGATTATCAGTGATAAATCGGAACGAAATGTTGGATTTTTCGACTTGTGAGCCCATCGAAATGGTATCTCGCCTCAGCGGGTTGATGAAGTTAGGCGTGCTATTGGTGGATGTGCGAATCACATAGAAATTATGCTACGGTTCCATTCAGTAAAGTTCGACGACTATAAAGAAGGACCCACGCCGTGGAGATGAATGCCGTGCTATAGTACCCATGCGAAGTGATCAGTTGACAATGCGAATAAATCTATCACAGGAATTACTGACTGGACTACCCCTGGCGCCCCCAGGCATGAGATCATTCGCGGGCATATTGATCTCAATAACCTTGTTCCTGGGTAGCTCATAAACACTGCCGCTTGGAAGAAGTTCTGTTGGGTGACGAGCGCCACTGAGTATTTGAAGGAGCACAGGTGTCGGAGGGGGCCTGAAGCGAACTCCGTTGATATTGAAGCCGCGGTTGAATCCGGGAACAAGGTTTAGCACAACGTCTGCTTTCCCTAGCCCAGGGGGACCGGGAGCCGGGCGGCTAGTAAGAGGGCGGAGGCGACTCTCATCAAAGTGTGCGACGACTGGTCCCTGCTTAGTCGTTGGGTCCTGTGTCGGCGCGCCGTCGTAACGTAGTATAGCGGAGTTCTGCCCATTGGAAAACGACTGGTTGCCGTGATTGGGTTTCGCGCGTATCCAATAGTTATCGATAGGCTGATCAGCGGTTACCACAACAGAGTATCGCTGCCCTGCGAGAATCTGGATCCAGTCGACATCTTCTGGAAGGATTTCAACGCCATCGACCTCGATGATCTTCAATCGGTGACCATCAATGGTGAAGTTGTGCCATGCGTCACAGGTTGCACCGATAAGGCGAAATCGGTAACGTTTGCCATGCTCGACATTGATAACAGAAAGAGGAGTTTCCGGACCACCATGATAACGCCCCCTCCCATTGATAGTGGTTGTGTTGGGAGTAAAAGGCGCAGGAACGTGTCTTGCGGGTATATGCCACCTATGTTCAACTTGGGTAACATAAACTTCAAGGGTAGCCTTTGAAACTCACCAATCTGCCAGTGTTATGATCGTATTTTCTGCGATGTAGGAGTACGTTAGCCATCCAAGGTAGCCAGCGATGCGGAAAACGCAGACGGACCATCGTCGACATCGTATAGGTCTGCATGAGGATCATGAGGATCGTAAATGATCAATGGGCCACGAAGTCCGTCGCAATACTGTAACTCATGGTGAGAGTGGTACCAATACGTTCCGGTCTGATTTTCAGCGTTGAAACGATAGTGAAAGTTCTGGCCAGGTAGAATCGGGCATTGAGTCACGAAAGAAACGCCGTCAGCCCAGTTGGACCTGTTCTGGAATATTCCATGCCAATGCTAAAGGCGAAAACTTCTTCACAAAGCGAACAGGGATAAAAAGCTGAAAGAACTCACAATCGTCGTCTCAAGGTCCATGGTAGCATCATGCAGGTTGTTGATGACGTTGATCGAGAAATCCTTGCCCTGATACCATGCGTCACCTTTGTAAGCGACCACTCGACAAGAGAAGGTCAATGTACGAACCTTCTGTGCCTTGATGACTGGACCGGGAAATGTACCACCAGCCAAGGTAGTACTAGGAATACACGTCAAAAACGGGACAGCGCAAAAGGGAACGCTAACCTTCGAGAAAATCCATCAGGAGCGATAACCTTGTTCGTGATCTCGAGCTCGGCGTTGGTAGCATCAATGACGCCTGGAGAGCTAGAATCGTCAGCTCGCATATGTATTGGACGACCGCCTTTAGACATGATAGAGACTGCCCCCAATAGATGGATGACAGAGAGAAGCGAAATCAGACGCGTCAACAAGAAATCGTGCATCTTGAATGCGGCGCGGATCGGAGTAGACTTGAGAGATTGTCGAACCCAGGGATGGCGATGAAAGATGAGAGGCGTCGCCATTTGGGGCGTCCCTTTTGTACGCCAACAGCGTCGTTGGTGTGAATCGAAACTAATGACGTTCGATAGTAGACCATTGGGTCTATCCAGACGCGAACCAATCCTGACTGGAGGTGTTCAGTCCAGACTAAACCAGTCATGATGGTGATCCTGAGTAAGAACTTGTTAGCAATTTTGATTAGGATAATTGCAACTCCGCACTAAGCCTCGTTGAACGCCGCACCTAGTTTATGAATGGTCAAGCGAACCAAAGGTCTATCAGGACTGTCGCGTTTCGCCAAAGAAGCCTTTCAACCTTTGCCGGATTCATCCTCAAAAGTCGCCGAGAGTTCATCAGCAGATCAACACTGCGCGGTAACAGTCGCTGCGAGGACAAGCTTGTCTGCTACTAACCACAGGAAATCCCATCAAATAGAGCTATGCACCTCGCAACGGCGTGCGTACGACGTGACTGGACTCGTGCCATTCTACAAGTCTGCTTCTGAAGTTCCTGAACATTTGCAGAAATGTGCGTAGCCTCCAGGTCGATCAGGCACGCTCTCATCGTTTACAACAGATTTCTCTCAGCGAAAGCGATACTTCACCCTTTACGACGAGGGGTGTTTGTTAGATGAGGAGGGATGGTACAGCGTCACCCCAGAGCGGATAGCAACCCAGATTGCAGAAAGGTGCCGGTGCGACACAATCCTCGACGCCTTTTGTGGTGTTGGCGGAAATGCCATCGCATTTGCTAAAACATGTGAACACGGTACGCACCCAACGAATTTACCCCCTTCCATATCTAACGCGTACAAAGTGATTGCGCTGGACATCTCTCCCGTGCGGTTAGCCCTCGCGAGACACAATGCGGTCATTTACGGTGTTGCCGACCGCATTGAGTTTATCTTGACCGACTATGTCACATTTGCGCACGCGTATGCTTCTCGGTCCAGTGGGGGGCGCCCCATCGATGCCGTCTTCCTGAGTCCGCCTTGGGGAGGTCCGGGATATATATCTCACAGAAACAGTGATGTGGAACTCGACGAGGAACAGACTGGCACGTCTCCTGAACAACACCCAGAATTCAGCCTTGCACAGATCAAACCGATTCACGGAGTCGATCTCTTTCATCTTACTCGAAGAATTTCCCGAAACGTGGCTTACTATATGCCTCGCAACACGAACTTGGAAGAGATATCGGCATTGCTGGGTGTCACGTCATCGTCAGAGGAACCACCAGAAGCAATAGAAGTGGAGGAGGAGTGGATGGGAACCAAGTTGAAGGCTCTCACATGTTACTTTGGCGGTCTGGTAGATGGTCAACAACATCTTTTCTAAACTGCGTCTTTAATGACACCATGATAGCGCACTGCATTCAGAGTGGCCCCCTACCGAGGACAGCACATGGCTTAACATCAGGGTCGTCGTGGGACTCGTTGCGCGGGGCATCTGTGTGATTCATATAGGGCACAGGCGATGACGGGCTAACATATGACCGCCCGCAACTCAACCTACAAGATCCAAAGTGCTATCCATGTACGTCAAATCAACCCAAGATGGAAACGTTGGGCTCCGCGGGTACAGTGACATCGACTCTCTTACAATTAGTGGGAATCTAGGGCTGTTTACAGACAGATGCTTATCGAGTTTCTGCAAGAACAATAACACGTTGAACTCTCACAAATGCCAGGGGTTTCTTTGATTGATGGTAGTATAGCGAACGTAACGTGCTGCTGTCTAGAAAGGGGCTGTGTTCCCAATGGGACAGTGAATGTCACGTATGAGGTACGAGGCCTCCTTTGTTGCGTTTGCTTTTCACATCGTCCCTAGACTCCTTGGTTGTTGCTGATGCTGAGATATGTTCTTTCAATCTGCCAGCAGGTGCGCCACTCCACTCTTTGACCCGAGTTCGCGAAGCAGTGTTGACCATGGACTCATCAGTTTTCGTGTCATTTGTAATCGCGCACAATACCCACTTTCAAGTCCTGTTTGAAGGCTCGTTGTGGTATCCTAGACAATTCTGGTTTCGGGCTCAAGCTCAAGCTCAAGAACTACACAGTCTTGCTTACAGCGTGAGCTCGTATAGCACCTACAACGCCTTGTTTATCTGTACGACCCAAGCAAGCCAAACAGAGCGAAGCCTGTTTACTAACCTCGATAATCACTTGATTCGTTAATAAAGTTCGTAGAAATAATTTACATCAACAATAGTCTCCAACTGTCATAATATGAACTAAAGAACCTCCCAAGGTAGGAAAACAAGGTCCGCTCCTGGATGCTTCTGCGCATGTTAAATCGGGGAGATTCGTCCAACCTGTTGTGAGCAGTCCTGGAGATTGGTTTCTAGAGCATGGAACACCACTAAGCTGGGACGGACGTTCGCGGATGCGTTAACAGACATCCGCGCGGGAGGGTCACCTGCGAACAATTGTCGCGTCGTACTCCCCTCATCCCAGCCGAGAATCATAGTTCTTGTTCAAAGATCGTCGTCAAGCACACGTCCTCGACAGGTTCTTCTGGACACTCCGAACGAGGGGATAATCGATGCACGGTGAGAATTAATTTACAGCCCTGTTCAAAGCCATCCGTAGGTCAACTGGGTTAGTGCACCACACAAGAAGCCCATACCACTCACGCACACCGAAAGGATGGACAGGACCCAGCTGCATGGAAGAAGCAGTTACCGTGCATTAAAAAGGGCACAAAACAAGGATGAACACGAGGCATATACATACTAGAACATGATGTCGCCATACTCGTCATCAAGCAAGAGGTACACAAAGCCTGCGACAAGCAATGCTTCAAGTTTCAAATACGTGGTCAGCGCCGAATTAAATGTGAGCGTAACTAGCGGGGCCAGAAAGGAAACTTACCACAGATTGTGAATGACACGACGTTGCCTTCTCTAGCCACATATGTGACCAGTGCAGAAAATTGTAGGCGATTTGTTCGATGTTGCTTGAAGAGCGTGAGGGAGATGATGGCAAGTTGTGTAAGTAACGCAGCAACGCTGCGATCATCGTATGAGATTATGCCCGTCTTCGGCTGAATGAATTACCTGAAGAGAACAGACAGAAGCGGAGGTTTCTTGAAGAGACATAATTGATTGAAGTACGCTTCCCCTGTAACGACAGTAGTGGTGATAATGGAACTAGAAATCTCGATGATAATGAAAAGAGCGAGAAGGGCAAATATTCGTTTGCTTCGACCCCACAACCCATAGACTTTAAAAGGCGTCACATACTAAACTGCACCAGAGGCGAAGAAGGAGTAGTACCTCTGACAATAAGCAATCCCTCCACAATCGCTAGGAATATCTCAACTGTGATACCTTGGTAGGCGAGCCACAACCGGCAAGTGGACACTTGAAATGAAACATATTGTTCCATTCGACGAACGAAGAGGACGTTAAGTCTGTTTCCCATGAGCTCGTCGACATTTGCTGCAACAATTACGCACACATGACAAACAATGGCAACATAACGACAAAAGAAATAGACCCATTTAAATTTCGTGGTGCAAGGTTGACTATGGCGACACAAACCACTAGCTGATCAGCAGAATGGATGGGAAAGGAGTGTTCATGATACACGCACGGCCATATCCAAGTGATCTCCTCGTCGAGACATATAAGCCAATCCCACACCAGAAGGACCAGCGTCGCGTCTGCATAATTAACAGTGTCAGTACGCCCACAAACAACCTTCCTTCTACTGGACTTACAGGCATTGAAGGCAGTGATGCGGGAAACCCAAAAGTCGCTCAAAGATAACCCCTCCATCACGGTGCCATCGAATGAGCGAAAAAGTGGGGGAGCGTGGGCTGCGCATGAATCATGCCCTGAAGAGTAGTCCCTAAGCGCTAAGCCCGGCGGGTATACCGTAAATCTGTTGTCAGCTATCCCTCACTGCCGGAAAATACTACCTACGTAAGGCAAAGGTAGTTCTAACTTCAACACGCGACACGGACGAAGCTCAGGGGAAATGAAACATTCTCCCACAGATAATAAGTTCCTGGTCTCCTTTAGTGACTGTTTCTTATAAGAACTCACCCTGTCTCGATTAAAACCTAGAAGACTGTGACTGGAAGACGATTGGAGCTGTGAGATTTTATTTCGTAATGCCACAAATCTTTGCACGGCTTTCTCTGGTAATGCGATTTATGCCATTGCTGGTCATATTCTGGCACAAGTTTCAAACTGATCAGAGTAGGTATGTATATATTGCATCGGTTAGTACCAAGTGAACGAGCCGTCGTTGCTAAAAGTCGAAGCGGGAGGAAACACAAAGTTAACCTCGGTTATCAAACAAAATGGAGGTGGCACTAGTTCCAACCTTCAAACACCCGATAACTCGAGATCCGGACGAAGGCAGCCTTTTCCTTTCGAAGGCGATCATCCACTGCGTGCTGTGGTACGTGCCAATCAGCCCATTACCCACCTGACCCAGCGACCCAAGTCGCCAGAGGCTCACAGCATTTGCATCAACGCCTGGAGCTGTGGCGACTCGGACCAACGGTGGTGCCGCCAACCAAGGGGATCCACAGGATCCCGCTGACAGCTGCCTTGGGAACGAACAAGATCATCATCTTCTGAAACACCCTCTCAAGGACCCTAGACCCTGGTGCTGTGTCGAAACGCTTCCGATAATGTGACTAGCCAACGGGCGTTTACCACCACCCCTCTTTCATACCCGTCACACCTATCAAGGTTTGAATTTCCGCTCGGAAAGTAGACTGGGCCTGATCCTGGGAGAATCTTTGGTGTGTACACCGCGACGAGCAAAAAGAACGCGCACAGAAGGCGTGGACCGGCTAAAGGTTCATTTTGTTCCCCCTGGTGCGAAACCAGGAATTGGACATTGCTTGCCTCGCGGTGACCAAACGTCGCCAACAAAGAATCTGGGAAGTACTTACTTGGACGGTCACGACATCAACACGCACCGAGCCTGTGGGCTTCTTAATACTTTAACCTAATGCCACACGATACTGCCGACACGACCAACACGTTGTCTGTTTCATAAAAACGTTCTCCGCGCATCCAAAGAATGAAGCAGTGTCTACAAGGGATGACCAATGGGCTATGACCAATTGTTGTGGCTTGTCACCCTGAGTCGTGAAATGGTGCATTCTGTACCAGTAGAGACCCTTCATACGCCTTCCAGACTTATTACCATAGAACACTGCTGCCAAGCGTGATAGGGATAGCATTCCTAGGGGAAGAGCCTCCAGATACAAAACGCAAGTTGTCTACAAATATGTCTTCAGTACGATAGTATGCACAGCTTGATAAATGCACGGAAGCAAGAACACCATGGTAGTCGTTGTCGTCATCGTCGTCACGAATCGTCATCAGAATCGCCCGCCAATAGACTGAGAGTCGAGGCATTGAAAGCACCTAATCAGACGAAACAACACGCATCAGTCTCGTGCACATCATCACAAACACAACGGATCGAAGGAAAAGAATACGCACGACCGAGTGATGAGGGGTGTTTACCGTGGTATGCGGCAAGGGAAGGCGACGGTGTCGACGGCACCGAGTTTGTCGACGCGCCAAGAGACGCGCCAAACGGGGATGGCGTGCTAGGCATGGAATAATGCAGCGTTCGAGAAGGCGTCGATACAGGCGAAGAGACGTACGACGACGCGAAGGAGCGCTGTGTTTGCGGGCTCGCTTGCTGGTACAACAACAGCATGTCAGTGCACGTCTACATAGCAATGGGGCACACTTACACCCGGGGACAGGATCGTATGTCGTTTCTTTTGGCCATGTGGGGTGAGCAGGCCCTTAGCGGGTGATGAGGGCAAGGGTGGAAGTGGTGAGCGTGGATATTGGATTGCGAGGCCAGCTTGGATGAGGTTTAGTCCGAGCAATGTCGAGAGCGCGACCTCTGATTGGAGAAAAAAGACACCATGTCAGTGCAACTTCCAATGCAGATTCGATACATCGGCATACCTGCAGCGCAGACCGCCCAGAAAGCATCGACAGCATTATCTCCACGTACGATACTGAAAGCTGTCCACAGCGATGGGATGGGCAACAAGTATGTGAGCAATACGAGGGTGACAAGGGAGAGTGTCGAGTTGCGCAATCGCAGCAGTGCTTCGTTTTTGTGTGGTTTTGAGAAATCAGTAAGATGTTTAACCTTGGGAGTAGCGAATAGCAGGGATGCCGGAGACATGTTAGGGGGCGCAGCAACAGTACTTTTAGTAGCCATCGTGTTGGTAGTTCACTGACATGAACGAGCGGTCCACCCTTTGTTCAATATACAGACCACGTGACCCTCAGTCCTCTGGGAGAAATCTCTATCAACGGGTATCAAACACTCGGAACCATGTAAACGAAAGTGGCCCTGCAGACCACGCAAAGAACGTGTTAACAAACCGATATATTTCATAACATAGACTCAGGCAACGGACTTTGCGCAAACCTGGGGAAGACAAGCCAAAGGTGTTGAAATACATGTAGTCTCCGTCCTCGCGTTCAAGTTTTCTGACCACCTCTCCTACTCCCAAAAAGAATCTGCAAATATTCTGAGCTTGGCCCAAAGCGCTCACTTTCGGTATTAGTGTCCAATAGCCATGCATTCAAATCATCTTGCACCACACGATGTGGGCGAATCAACATGACTTGAACCTCGACTCGACTGGGGAGGCTACTCTTTGGAGTTGGATACGAGAGCGAGGAGCTGACAGCACCCGATGCTAGACGGCCAAGTGAAAATACCGATGAGAAACAATGCATGTGACAAACGTCAACAGCGCATGCCTTGAAATACGCCTGCTCTCTATGTGAACGTTCGTTTGGTCTCTTACCTGGATCTCATGTGGGGCGTGGACTCGACAGACAACCTACTCGTTAACACTGGCTCGCTACTTGGGATAGTCTGTCGGAACCCTCAATCTTACGGTGAACTTTCGGAAGACGTGTGGCCTCAGACTGACTGACATTACCTCCATAGTCCTTCGAACGACTTGTCACGTCAACCACATCCTCCATAGGAACTTCAAGTTAGCTACAGGAGCCTGGGTGTGAACACTCACCTCCTGAGAAGGTTAGCTTCATCTGCCTGCACTGATCCAACGAGTCCATGGTGCCATGTCGCATGCCTGATCTACAGCCCAAATATAACCTCGCATGCAAGTTCCAAAGCATGGTATTGCAATAGATCGGCTAAATTGGATGGGCAAATGCGACGTACAGCCTTCCTGATGGGTGGGTGTACAGCTATCGGTGTATATGTACGCATGTGCAAACGGGAAGAAACAGTCATAAGGAACAACGAGGAGGACACCAAATAATGCTCACAAGGATGAGTCGCGGCGTTGCTGTCCCGTACCATCCCAAGTTCAGCAAGAGCACATGCGTACCTTGCGAGGAGGGGGGTCGTGTGCTTGCGGACAAGCATATGAGTGTGACGGAGAGACTCAACTTGTATTTGAAAGTCACTCCA
>JBBPUD010000687.1:0-11818 GCA_038094475.1 Phylloporus aff. rhodophaeus
TGTAGTGGAATTCTTGAAGGAGTTGTTTCCACCTGGCTTGTCAATGTGAGAGGTCTTGGGGTTTGGTAAAGTAAGTAAGATTTTGATGATCGGTCAAAATCTCAAAGGGTTCGGCAGTGTCGAGGAGATAATGACGCCATTCTTTGATGGCAAAAATGATGGCCGCAAGTTCAAGGTCAGTGGCATGGTAATTTCGTTCGGCATCGGTGAGGGATCTGGAGATGAATGCGATTGGACGCCACAGTTCATCTTGTTGTTGAGTTAAAATGGCACCAAGGCTGATTCCAGATCCATCTGTTTCGATGCAGAATTTTCCTGTGTCTTGTGCTATATGAAGAGTTGGGGCGGATGTGATTTTTGTTTTTAATTCATCAAATGCCGTTTGACAATCAGATGACCATTCGAATTCCCTTTTATCAGAGGTCAATGCATTGAGGGGTCAAGCAGTTTTGGCAAAATCTTTGATGAATCGGCGATAGAAGTTCATAAAGCTGAGAAATCTGCGTAGTTGTTTCTTCATGGTGGGCACAGGCCAGTCTAACACACCTTTGACCTTGTTTTTGTCCATCGTTATCTCTCCTTCCGACACAATGAGACCTAAGTATTCCGTTGTGGTTGCCTCAAAATTGCACTTGGTATGTTTTAGTGACAGTTTATTTTCGCGGAGTATCTGGAGCACTTCCTTTACTACGACTGTGTGTTCATCTATTGTCTTAGTAAAGATCATGATGTCGTCCATATATACTATGACTTTTCCGTGATTTATAGGGTCTCAGAATAAATGGTTCATCATTGTCTGGAACGTAGCCAGAGAATTTGTGAGTCCAAAGAACATCACCAATGGTTCAAAAAGTCTGTGATTTGTCCGGAATGCTGCCTTCCATTCATCTCCTTCTTTCATATGGATGTTATTATATCCCCATCGAACATCAAGCTTTGTATAATACTTGGCTTCTTTCAGTTTGTTGATTAATTCGTTGATCAGGGGTAGTGGATATCGGTTTTTGACAGTGATGTCATTTAGTCGCCGATAATCTTGTACTGGTCAGAGTTTTCCGTCTTTCTTTTTAACAAAGAAGAAAGCAGAGGTGAATGGTGATTTGGAAGGTCGGATTCATCTGGTCTTCAAATTTTCCTCCAGGAAATTGTCAAGTTCCTTTTGTTCAATGACTGTAAGATTGTAGGTTTTGCAATTGATTTTGTGATCTCCTGGAAGTAATTCAATCGCGTGATCCCATGGTCTTCTTGGGGGAAGCTCATCAAATGTCTCTTTCATGAATACGTCTTTATAATCATGATATTTGTCTGGAACAATGTCTTTGAAGCTCTTTGTCTGTTTATCAAGCCCCGCTTGGATTGCTAATTCCGTGGACAAATTATTGATGTATTCATGATCCATTTGGAACAGTCTTTTCCCAAGATGTTCTTCATTGTCATTGTCATCATTATCATCGAGAAGCGCTGGTACGTGATTTTCACATGTGAATTTCATTGTCTGATTTTTCCAATCAATGATCAGGTTGTGCTTTTGTAACCAATCGTGTCCAAGGAATATTTGATGTATGGACAGATTGGTAATTGCCATTGCAATTTGTTCTTGATGATCATCGATTGTCATTTCAAGGGTGACAAATTCCTTGATAGAACCTCCTTGATTGATGGTTCCATCTGCGTTATAGACTGGTATTGGTCTTGGCAGTTTGTGTGTTGCCAATCCTAGTTCCTGTACCAATTTGGGATCGATCGTAGTTCCCGTACATCCTGCATCTAATAAAGCTGATATTTCCTTTGTTTCCCCCAACAGTGTGAAGATGTGTACTTTAATTTCAAATGCATTGTCTGATCTTTTTTGTTGTACATATTTGGGTTTTTGTTGTAATTCCTGGAGAGCGAATTGTGCCTCAACATTGTCCAACCCCTTAATTTGTCTTATTAATTGTGGGGTTACTTCTTGCTCTCTTTTATCATGTACAAAGGATCTGAGATGTTTGAGTGCTTGTGTCTCACTTTGATCATTAATGACTTGTTTGATCTATTGTGCTGTCCATGGATCAACCGTGTTTCTCCACGATCTCAATTTTTTGGCTCGATTATCCACCGATTGATTGGGTAGGATCTCCAGGGGCGTGCTTTTGGTGTCTTCCCCTTTTGACTCACCAGTTGGACCTTTCTGCAACTGGTTCTCCATCCCTTTCTTTGGAAGGATCCCTTTCTCTTGGGACTCGTCGAGCTTCTTCTTCTTCTTCAAGATGATGATTTTTGGTTCACTTATCCCAGTTGAACTGAATCCCTTGTCTCCTCTTTCTGTTTCTCCGAGGTCTTCTGCTTTGTTCAGCTTATCAAGTCTGATTTTTTCTAGTATCATTTGCACAACTCGATCTCCCTTTTTTACTTCAAATCTTATGTCTGAATGGTTTATGAGGAGGACTTTTACTTCTCCTCTATAATCTGAATCAATGACGCCGGCTCCGACATTGATTCCTTTTGTGGCTAGACCTGATCTTGGAGCTATTCGGCCATATGCTCCTTTTGGGATGGCGAAGGCTATTTGTGTACTTATTAGCTTTCGCTTCTAGGGAAGGATTTCTGTTCCCTCTGTGCTGTATATGTCATATCTAGCGCTTTGTTCACTTCCCTTTGTTGGCTTTCATGATTCAGGTCCCAGCCTTTTGAATTGTAACTTAGAGATCTCATACTCATCCACCGGCAAAACAGAATATTTATTCGCACATGTAGATATGGTACTATTCAAAGAGACAGGCGATCTCATTTCTGCTCTTTGTTCTGAAAACTCTTTTCGATCTCATTGATCTGAGCTGCCAGATCATCATTGTCTGTATATATAATGGTGTGGTTTCTGAAAACCATTTGTCACACTGGGCAACGTGGGCACATGTGCTCTGTGCATGGCCATGGATTTCCACACCTCCTACATAGTCCTTTGGCTTGCGCCTGTGATAAGTCCATGGGAACACCTTGTCCTCCAAATGTCCCTGGCATATACAAACTTGGTGCTTTTGGTTCCAATGGGCCAGGTTGGTTTTCAGCAGTTATTGCATTTGGCTGTCGGTAATTGTAGATTGGGTTCTTTCCTTTATAGTTTGGCGATATGAAATGATTAGGGGTCTGCCCGTCCTTTTGGGTCCCCTGTCCTGCAGTCTTCTTTCTTGCTGCTTGTTCCTCAAGGAGTCTCTCTGCCCTAATCAAGGCCTTGGTCCAATCATCCAGCAACCCTTCTTCCACCAGATAAATTTGAGATCGCTCGACGAACTTGACAATCTCTGTTTTGACCACATTTCTTAACAGGTTGACCAAAATGGCTGTGTTATCTTGCATGTTCATTCGTGCGTGGATCGTAGTCTGATGGAAACGAAGAATGAATTCTTCGATTGACTCCTTGTTGGTTTGTTTTATATTCATCAATTCTTGTTCAGCCTCTCTTTTGTCAGAGGCTGGTGCGAACATGCTGGCAATATCTCTTTTGAATTGGTCAAACCCATACCTAGACAAGTTTTCTCCATGTTCTTCGATGACGTTATCAGCAAATCTCTTGGCCGCTCCTTCTCTCATGAGCCCCAAGACGATTGCAATCTTTTCAGATCCACCCGGTGTTCAATTAAAGCCCCCAAGATAGAGGCAGACTTGTCGCCACCAATTGAAGAACTGTTTCTTATCTCCGGTGAACTCATCTGGTTTGGTGATGTATGATTTGGTGAGAGGGACATTATCCTTCCCACTGGGCTTTGCGACTTGTACAGGGTTGGCAATGTCGGGGACCATTGGATCCTTGTGTTTCGGTTGTTCTGCCCAGTATTTGCACATGGTGGTGGCGACGGCTTGGGCAATGATTGCCTGTAAGTCAGGCGGGGGATCGGAGTTGGAGGTAGAAGGTCCGGCAGGGGCGTCGTCGAAGAAGTCGTCATCTGTCATCCTGATTGGCAGCTCAACAATGGAATTGGATAAGATGGACATGGTCGGGGAAGTTGGAGTGGAATCTGAGAGCAGGAGAGAAATGGTTTCTGGATAATAGACCTTAAGAAGGTCCACTTTGATTTAATGGTATTCGCGATGTCCAAGTGTCAATTACTACCCTGCAAAGCAGGCGTTCTGTTGGCTCTAGACTGAGTGCGGGATGGGGAAAGTTGAGCTTCTAAGCCTCATTGGATAAGCTCTCAATGGAGGTAGGCCTCGGAAGACTCGGAATGGGAAGATATGCTATAAAGGAAGTCTGACGACACAAGTGTCAGGTCGGATGGATAGAAGTTGATATGGAACCGGATACGCCTGGCTATGGTGGCTTGATAATCCAAGCTAGATGCGTGATGATTGCTGTGATCACGTGAACAGCAACAGTTATCAGCTCCCGTTTACGCTACGGCCTCACGCTCTGCAGATACGTCCCTAGTGCACTATGGGGAGAGCAACATTATCCGTATTTAGATGGTGGACGACCATATGGACAGTACAAAAGCTGCTCAGTAGTGTGGGGTGGGTGCTAGTCCCAGACGTGTCAGGTAACGTCGACCGTCACTCCTTAACCCTGGAGGCCAGGTATACAGTGAGTGCAGTGAAGTGCAAGTGACTCAAAGGCAAGTGGTAAAACATGTTTCAATGAAGAGGAGGTTAATGCAATGGGCACAAAATGTGAGTGTTGCATAGTGAGTTTGGAATAATGTCAGGAACCCTCAAGCTCACACTCAAAATGAGAGGAGACGAAGTGAATGAGAATTCCAAACTAGAGAAATGATACAGAAAGTGCTACTCTTATATACCTTTTGGAAGCTGTGTTACACGTCGTATCAATGCATCTTACATGTGTCCGTACGTTCTGACTGATCCGAAGTTAAATATAGAAAAAGTCCTAATAGAAGGTGCTTGAAGAGAATGTCCTGAAATATTAAAGTACATCCAATGTCTGTACACTCTGGACAATCTTGCCCAATAATTCCAGCATGACTCAGCTCTCCAAGCTGGACTGTGATTGGACTCTCCATAGCAACTCTCCTGTATTCTTCTACATTCTGGCGGGTGGGGGTGAGTAAGAGCGCGCCAAATGGTTGCCTTAGTCGAGCAATGAATTGGAGGGCACATTTCTGCCTTTTCATAGGGGACAAAATTGAAGGAGGCTGGAGGGATGCAATATCTGAGGCAGAGGTCAGAAGATGCAAGAGTGTTGGAGTGTCCGCAGGTGTGATAGTTCTGCCAAATGCTCTGCCAAGGCGATCAATAAGCTGCGATGTTTGTGTTTTGCTCACTGTCACTGGGAATGATGGTAATTCACCTGGCACAGATGGTTGGTCACCGATGTCCTCTTCAAATATTGCTTTGGCGATGCAGCTAATGGGCTGTCGGTCGAGAAGAAAGTCAATCCAAGGGTGGACAAGGCATAGAGAATCTAATCGAGATAAATCTTCTTTGGTTTTAATCTCCACAACTCAAAGTACATTTGCCTTTGCATGGAAAACATGATCTGATCCGTTCTGAGAGACTGACACCTGTCCGAGTTTGAATGTGAGACATGGGAGCTTCATTCGACATCCTGCAAAAAATGGGAGAGGAAGCCTGTTCATGTGATCATACAAATCTATGACCAAGCCAGTATCAAGTGAAAGGACTTGAAATTGTCAGGAACCCTCAAGCTCACACTCAAAATGAGAGGAGATGAAGTGAATGAGAATTCCAAACTAGAGAAACGATACAGGAAGTGCTACTCTTATATACCTTTCTGAAGCTGTGTTACACATCGTATCAATGCATCTTACATGTGTCCATACGTTCTGATTGATCCGATACTAAATATAGAAAAAGTCCTGATATTTACCCCCCGTTCAGGATTGAAGCTCTGAATCAATCAAGGAGTATTGAAATTGGAAAATGGAAAATGTTGAATTGTTTTTGAAATTTAAGAAAACCAGGATCTAAAAACATCAGGGATGGAATGGAAAGTGGAATACCTAAACAGGCAGGGAAAGAGCACTGTGGATCAAGGGAACATTGTCATATTTTTAGGACTAATCGGGGAGCGGAAGGATTCTTCTTGTGGAATTCACAAATGGCAACTTGGGCATTACCAAGTTCTTTTACTGGTATCCATTCGTTTTCTTCTCGTGGAAATCCTTTCCATTTCACTAGATAGTGAATTGTTTGTCCATGTCGTTGATGAGCAGATGCTAAATAGGATCTGTATTCTCATCCAAGGGGCAGAGACAGCAATAGGGATAGTGCAGAGTGATGAGACTCACTCTACTAGCAGGTAACTTGGTTAAGAATATCACTGGTGATAGCCAGTGGATCGAGTGAAGTGATTCAGGAGTGTGGGGAAGATGAGATTAGATAGGATCGGTCAATCTGAACCGCTTGTAACTTAGTTACATGAAATGCCATTATTTCAAAAAAAAGTGGAAGCCAGTCATCAGACGGACTACACTAGGGAACGCTCACACTGAAGAGGAATGTGTACGAGCGTAGTAGATTATGAGGGAGCAGGGGTAACAGGAAGAATGAGGAATGTGCTACGGTGGTCCTGGTATATATACTGTCTGGTTGGTGTGACATCACTGAATAGCTGTGGTGTTGGAATACAGATGGTGTCTGATCGGAGTTGTAGGGCGTAGGGCTTACACCCTCCCACCCTATGAAGTTTTTGATCCTTCCCAAACATCGAGTGCCACGCAATCTTTCAGCTCCTTCCGTGGCAACCACTCATCATCTTCCAGACCGAATCCCTCCCAGCGGACCAGGTACTGTCGTCCTCAGCCCACACGTCTCTCCTCCAAGATATGGTCAATGCGATGTTCCAGTCTCCCCTCTGGGGTCAGGATAGGCTCCGGGGAGCAGCGCATGCGAGTGGGGAAGAGTGCATCATCATTTTCCTGAAAGGCGCAAAGCTGGCTAACATGGAAGGTGGGTGAGATGCGCGAGCTTGCAGGCAGATCAAGAGTGTAAGTGGATGAGAGGGGGTCCGAAGTGACCACATAGTATGGGCCGTCAAAGCGGGGCATAAACTTGGCAACCCACCCGTCACCACCAGCCAGGTAGTCCTGACGCCGGTTCTTCGTGGAAAGCATGACACGGTCACTGACTGCAAAACCGGGGTCTGCAGACTGATGTTTGTTGGCGGATGTGGCCTGTGAAACCTTCGCAGCCTGCAGCCAATCCTGGGCCTCCATCACATCCAACTGCAGCTGCTCCAGAAAACCCTGGACATTGAAGTCACCATCTGCACCTGCATCCCTGGGCACAAGTGCAGGGATAAGCCTGGGTGACTGGCCAAGATGGAGCTGGAAGGGGGAAAAGCCAGTACTGGCATTAATGGAGTTCATGATGGCAAACCGCACCCAAGGCAGTGCGCGAACCCATCCCTTTTGGTCCCGACCAACCATGAAGCGAATGCACTGATTAACAGTCTTGTTAGTGTGCTCACTGGCACCATCAGACTGCGGGTGGTAAGCACTAGAGAGCTTCAGTGAGACATTTGTCAGTTTATGCAGCAACTTCCAGAAATGGGAGAGAAACAGCTTATCGCGGTTGGACACAATCTCCCGAGGCAGACCATTCTCACAGAACCAGTGGTCGAAAAACAAGTGTGCCAGGTCATGTGCGGAAAGGGAGTCCCGACAGGGAACCAGCCGGACATTGGCACCAAGCCGGTCTGTCATCGTAAGTAGCATGTTGTATCCCTCGTCCTTAGGGAGGAGTCCAATGAAGTCAATCGCCACCAAGTCACCGCGAGCATCCGGTACAGGCCGAGGATGCAAGGGGCCTGCTGGGCTCGTAGTTGGCGACTGTCTAATCTAAACTGAGTTTCAACTCTAAATTGTTGATCATATAACAATCAACGAAACCATGTGACCTGTATGACTCATTATGAGTCATGTCTAGTCACAGTGACTCAAAGTGAGTCACTATGACTTATATCAAGTCATAATAAGTCCTGCATTCATATAGAATGCATTATCTAATCTGTGACTGTTGATCATGATCAATAGAAGTCAATACCTTATGTCAGACTTCCTAAATAGTCAAATAGACTATTAATTGATCATTACTCAATGAATAAATGCTTTATCTTATTGATACAAGCTGTTCCTTCAACAGAGGGTACCCACCACCACTCTCACCACTGACAATGACGGCGAGGTGAGGCAAGGGTGCCCAATGACACCCACCACCATGATGCTGACAGCAATAATGACAACAGTCTCGGAGGGGACAAAGGAGACAATGAGGGTACCCACCACCACTCACTGATGACGATGACGGCGAGGGTGAGGGTATGCAATGGCACATCCATCACCACAACACTGACAATGACATGGTGCACATGAGTACCAATGATGAAGGTGCTCAATGGCACCACAATAATAGTTTACTGGTCTATTGTAGTTACAAGGAATAATTACACCATTAAGCCACAGCTTGAGCCCAAGCTCAGGCTTTGAAGCTGGGCTGAGCCGTCTTTCAGGGCTTTAAGGGCTTAGGGCCTGGCCCATGGTTTTGCAAAGCCTCCAGCCCCTAAAGCTGAGCCCAAGCCGGGGCTTTTGGGCCGGGCCGGGCCTTGACATCACTACTCACCAGGGCGGGACGAGCGCGCAACATGGAGGCCCACAACAATGCCCGGTCACACTGCTGCGATCTCCGTCGTCGACCTAGTCCTGCAAGCGGGCAGTCAGGGTGGACGAGCGAGTAACGGTCCGGGCCGAGTTCTCGCAAAAGCGTGCCGGGTCGAGGGGGCCATTGGCCTGGCCATGTGCACGATGGGGTGGGCAATGTAAGCGAGATGCGGGTGACAACCCATTGACAACGACGGTGGTGCTGGTGCTCCCGTCACCGCCGATCGGCCGATCGAACACCGCCGTTGTCCTGTGCGCAGAGAGATTGTGTGGGATGGGGCAGCGGGGATGGGGACACACGACAGGGTGGCCCAGGACGACATCGTGGTGGTCACACCGCTGCAATCACCACGGCGTTGTCCCGATCCGGCAGGCGCGACCTCTTCAACGACCAAGGTTGGGGCAAGATGGGCTGGATGGAGGTGAGGGGGCGAAGTGCACACAGGAGGTCCAGGACGACGCTGTGGTGGTCACACCACCGCGATCACTGCAGTGTCATCCTGGTCCGGCGAGCGCAACCAGAGGGGCGGTGTCGTGACATCACCGTCGTCGTTCGTCGTTCGTTGTTCGTCGTCGTAGTCCGTCATTGTAGTAGTCACCGTTGTTGTCACCGCGGCACAGGAGGGCGAGCCAAGAAAGGCAACCCGGAGAATCCCAAGTCACGTGCCTGTTGCAAGAACCGAGGCGCAGGCATCGCGCGCACCGCACGTAAGTTTTCCAACATAAGTAAATGCAATCCCCGGCTTTTCTGACGTGAAACAGTTTTGCTGTGTTGTGTAAAATGTTGGGATTCATTTCCGTTCAACTCAGTATGTCTTCCTTGACACGCCCCATCCGTTCTTGAAGCAAACATGCTGCTGTCAGATAGCCAATGTCTAGGGTTGGACACGGGTAGGGACGACACCGTGGTGTTGTAGTGACGGGTATGGCGGGTAGGGGTACGGTGTAGCAAATCCTGAACCCGCGTCCATACCGTACCCGTACCCGCGGTTACACGGGTTTTTGCGGGTATGTACTACTACGTGCTGGTAACGTGAGATTTGATCTGAGGGCCGAGCAGTCAGGCATTACTGTGAGGTTACCATTGTTACTAATTGTGCAAAGAGCTTCGAATTGAAGTTGTGGCGTGCTACGATAACCCCAAGAGAACTCGGAGCAAGGGGAATGAGTCCCTAGTTGCCATTCTAATCTTGGTGTGTTCAATGCTGCTGGACACACCGGACCTAGTCCAGTCCTTTCTTTATTTCACTACGGCCCTCATGGCTCCTCACTCAACAGCACGGAAAAACAAACCAACAAAACCCTGCCCTTCAATCAGTGCCCTGCAAAGCAATGAGGGTACACCTCCGACCATTGTTATCCCTCCTCGTAAAAGGATGAAGTTCCTGGCGCCATCTCCTAGCACGAGTAAGCCTGATGGCGGTGGGACATCTGTCATTGATGTGGACGCCTCCGCCGAGTCAGCCACAGATGAGGAAGTTCTAGAGGGCTCAGGTAAACTGGTTGCTGATCCTGAGGCAGAGTTAGGTGGGTAGGCTGTGCTGCAGGCCTGTGGCACGGTGCCACACAGATGCAAAACCTATGACTTACATTGCTACTTCATGTCAGTGGTACTCAAAAAAGGTTGGCGGTCACCAATATACTCGTTTTTCAAGCTCAACGCAGTAGCGGTTGAGTATATCGACGGACGCTTGGCTCATTTTTTTCCTTGCGGAGCACAAAAGTGTAAAAGCCCTACGGGCGGTGTGCGCCGCTATCAAGACTCTCAAGATCGTTCGTCTACTGCCAACCTCAGGCATCATGCAATAGCATGCTGGAGTAGGGAATCTGTGGATAAGGTCTGCAAAGGTGATACTCTCCATGCACCAAACGGCAGCATCCTTGCTGCCTTTGCTCACCAGGGGAGTAACCGGCCTGTTCATTGTACACAACACATGCTGAATAATGATGAGATACGGTACGTTGGTATGTATGCAGCACTATTAATTTTTGATATATGTTAATAGGGTTCAACTTGTGCGCTGGATCACCGAAAATAGTCGCCCACTTAATATTGTCAACGATCGTGCTCTTCGTGACCTCCTCACAGCTGGACGGCCAGGTATTTCTCTTCCATCACGTGTAACCATATCTCGGGACATTCGCATGTTGTTCCAAGAATGTCAAGAACATATTAGTATCATGCTGCAGGTGAAAAATATGTTGATTGAGCTTGCAAATTTATGCAGAGTTTGTAGAGATATCCTGGGCGTGTTCACATTGCCACAGATGCCTGGACATCACCAAATCACCAAGCATTTGTAGCCTGGACAATTCATCTTGAACGTGAAGGAAAGAGCTCTTCTTTTTTACTTGACATTATAGAAGTTCCCGAGGTATACCTTTCTCACCACAAAATACATGCTTACTCACTCTTGGTTAGTCTCATAGTGGGGCTACCTTGGCGAGAGTTTTCCAAGAAATGTTGGAACGCTATGGCCTAGCCAATAAAGTAAAAAATTTCGGTTGCAGTTATCTCAAACCTGATGAGAAAATTTGCTAGATCTTAGCTGTGAACGCAGATAACGCCAGCTCAAATGACACTCAGATGAAGAAATTGGCAACACTTAAAAACTCGTTCGAAGAGGTTAACCGAGTACGGTGTTTTAATCACACCATGCAGTTGGCTGTGAAGGCTCTCCTTCGACCGTTGAATCCAGGTATCTCAGGCAAGGATGATGATACAGAAGTGGACACAACCGTACTTGGGTCAGATGAGATGCTAGCTGACATGAGCAACGACAATGATGATCATGGTGAAAGTGATATAGACGACTCAGCAGATGATCTGGAGGACCCAGATGATCACGTTGATGAACTAGAGATTCTTTGTGGCATAGAAAAAGAGAGGGTGGTGACCGAAACAGGCATCGTTCGGGACGCAGTTGCTAAAGTCAGTATATCAATGATGTCTTACCTGATACTCATTACATTGTACAGGTTCGCCAACTTGCTTTTGCCATTACGCATTCATCAACCAAGGCCCTTCCAGCATGGCGAACATTTTGCAAGGAACTTGGCCTGAAAGCCAGTCTTATTCCACCAGATCCCAGTGTATTCTTGCAATATGTCCGATCATTGTCGTGGGTACCTTTTGCAGGAAACACGATCGGGGGTTTTACCACTAACTCTTGCAATACACGAATGCTTAGCCCCCGCCTATCATC
>JBBPUD010000688.1:0-11749 GCA_038094475.1 Phylloporus aff. rhodophaeus
TCGTGTCATCCCTTGCGAACACCTCTGAGAACTCTTTGACGACGTTGTCGTACCTCTTCGTGAGAGTCCTCCGTCAAACGAGCATCGTTCGAACCTTCGTCCTCGCTTTGGTACACTTCGTGTAACACATTGCATGGGCCAAAAGCATTGCCCTTGAACTCCTCGTGCAACAGATCCTCCACTCTGGAGCCACCGCCATGCATTTTGCTGTGTACAGAGACAATCAAGGGGTCATCGAAGGATGGAAAAGAGGTCGCAGCCGCAACCGCAGTGTTAACGCCGTGTTCAAACGCATTTTCGCCACATTGGCCGACTCTCATAGCATCCTGCATGCACGATACATCCACACCTCAGAGAACCCAGCCGACCCCATTTCGTGTGGAATTTATCCCTCAGTCACTGAGCTCCTCCCAGAGATCCCAATCCCCCTGGCCCTCCACACATTACTCCTCAACTATGATGGATCCCCGCCATGCTAGCAGACAACCGCGCACCCAACAGATAACAGCAGCAGTGAGGCTTGCATCCCAACCCCAGGAAGCAAACGCCCCCCCGATGCAGGCAAATGCCAACCCAAGCTCCCCCGCACGGCCACCCTGCCCCGCCAAAGACCGCCTCCTCCTGTGGCGGCCAGCTCTTCCCTGGACCATGTCCCACCCCCTCACAGCATCTGACACCCAGCGTGTATACAACGTACTGTGTAACGCATGGTCACCATCCACACGGGAGACATACGGATCTGGCCTGCTGGCTTTTCACACCTTCTGCGACATCAAAGGAATCTCGGAGGAAGCCCGTGCCCCAGCATCGCCAGACCTCATTGCAGCTTTCATCTCAACACTAGCAGGCACCTACGCAGGCAGCACAATCATCAACTACGTCAGTGCGATCGGCGCCTGGCACACCCTACATGGCCTCAACTGGTCCAACATCCAGTCATCCCAGACAGAAGCCCTCCTGAAAGCCGCCAAAGCGCTTGCCCTGCCACCCTCCAAGCGCCCACCACGCGATCCACTGCTGATTACCGACCTCGTCAGCATTTGCAGGCAGCTCACCCGGTCCAACCCATTAGATGCCGCAGTTCTCGCATGCATCACCACGACATTCTACACAATGGCGCGTGTCAGGGAATTCACCGTCCCAAACCTCTCCGCTTTCAGCGTGTCCACCCACATCACGAGGCAAGACGTCACAACACAGCTCGATCGCAACGGTCTTGAAACCACAAACTTCCGGTTACCGCGAACCAAGGCATCGCTGTCAGGTGAAGATGTTAGCTGGGCGGCACAGAACTGACCCTCTGACCCACACGCAGCCCTTTACAACCACTTCACAGTTAACAACCCGCCACAATCCACCCACCTTTTCGCCTATCGGAGCAAAAAAGGGCACATCCCACTCACCCGCACAACCTTTATCAACACCATTGGGCGCGCAGCAAAGAAAGCAGGATGCCCCCCATTTAAGGGCCACAGCCTCCGCATTGGTTCAACACTCGAATACCTGCTTCGCAACCTCCCCTTTGAAGTTGTGAAACTCAAAGGGCGATAGGCAAGTGATGCTTTCCTGGTATACCTGCGTTGCCACACGCAAATCCTTGCACTGTACATCCAAGCCGAGCCAGCATTCCACGCCACCTTCCTCCAATACACTATGCCCCCGTTCGCTGATAGGTCTCCCTTATTTCAATGCCCCCTCGACTCCTAGCGGTTGGGTGAGTACGCCCTCGCTGCCTCTGTGTCGTTGCGGCCTCCTAATGAATGGGATTGCAGCTCAGGCCCAAGCATAGCGGGATCTTCCATTCTGAGTCGGAGAGCGCTACGCGCTTCCCCCATATCCACTACATACCTGTACCTAGCACACCCGTTTCCCCACATAATCGCGATACACAGTGAAGTCCAAAGAGAGGGATCACAAGGTATGTCTATATACAGTTACTCTGATAGCATGGCTCTCAAACAAACTTCCTTTTGATCTATAGTCATTAATCCATTATCCTTGGTCTCTGGGACTGGCCATTCTATCCCAAGCTTAGGATGTACACCATCTCTAGCCTAGTCCCCTGGTACTGAGAATGCTTATGCATAGGCTTCAGCTCTAGGAGAGATGGGAAACCATACTCCAGTTGCTTCTCAGTCTTCTTTATCTTTAGCTTGGCAAATGGTTTCTTCTGACTCTATTTCACCAGATCTATGCTCAGAGATATGGGGAGCCTTGACTAGGCACTATGGTAGGGCATGCCTTGATACCCATGAGTAGGAGTGAAGGGATGGTGATTGGCTGCCTTACTATCAATATCAACCTGTCCACATGATCACAAAGCTGTGGACAGAGCACACTAAGGGCTTGGGAGGTCATTTTTCTATCAAAACTAATATAGGGGCAGCAAGCCCAACTAGGAAATAAGGTAAATACAGTACCAAGCAATGACAAAGGTAAAGCTCTCACCTCAGAAGTGCTACCAGAGGTAAGACACAACTGAGGTGTGAGTGAGAGATGCAAAGGGTTAAAATACTTCGAAGACATGTGTGCGCTTAACTCCAGGCAACTCCGGAGTGGAGTAGGCGAGAATAGGCGGTCCACATCAGGAAGAGTAAAAGGAGGCAGCAGCATGTGATCAGGAGGACTAGGCACACCACCACACTGCAAGCACAATGCAATACTATACTATAAATGTCTCCAATTAGTCCACTAGGAGTAGGGCCCGAAAATCCAAAGATCGCTCCGGAGTTGGCTCAAGAACCTCTCTGGAGTCACCGGAGTTATAATTTGACACTTTCCACCAGAGAGCTTGCAGAGCGGTGGGGTGCAAAATGGAGAAGAAATGAGGGCAGCCTGAAGATTGAGGGTGGAAGGTGTGCCAAGGTCATTGCACTTATCCAGGAACTTGCAGCCAAGCCCAACTGGAGTGTACCCTTGGCACTGAGATTTATCAAGGAGAAGTATGAGAGCAGCCTTGCCTATCTTGGCAAGGTCCGTGCATTTTGTGATTATCTTCAGAGGAACCATGGTGTAGGCTATAGAGCTGTTTTGGAGACTGCCACAAGCTATCCCTGAGTTATCTTGATCCTCCATGTACATACCTAAGTGATCTTCTTTTAGCTCTAAGATACAGTAATCCATTTCATGTTCATGATGCTTGATAGTGCTGTACTATATATGCATGGTGCCTCAGTAGAATGGCTGCCTCACTGGTTGACAAAAGGACACAGAACAGATACTAATACATATGTAACCTACAATTTATAACTTACAATTGCTCCCTCTGCTCCTTCTCCTTCAGCTTGGTCAGCAATGCATGTGCCCCAATCTTGGAGGTCTGGTCATCACACATGTTGATAATGTGCTGTTGTGGTGAGGTCCCATACTTGCCATACCTGCGCAAGATCCTGACTGCTTGTGTGGCCTCAGATATCCATGTGGAACCAACACCAAGTGCTTGCCAGACTTCCTTTATCTGAACCAACCTTGGACGCTTTTGCTTGTGGTCATCCAGACTAGACTGCACCTTGGGCACTGTCTGGCTGTAGAGCTCCAAGAATGAGGTTGCAAACAACCAGGATGTGACAACACTGGCATTTGTTTGTACATGGTGCTGGCCCTGCTTAAATGCATTATAGCCCTCCCACTTCTTGGCCTCTGCTGCTAGCCACTCTACAACTTGGGAGACCTGGGCTGGCTGGCTGGCTGGAGCTGCACTGGACTGAGGGTAGCCGGCAGGCTGATGGATGGGTCCAGCCAAACCAGACAAAGGATGAAGGGAGACTGTGAGCTTGAGCATGTTGTCAGCTGGAATGCACACTGTCAGCACATCAGCATGAGCCTCAATGATGTTAGTTCCCATGGTGGCAGCCTTCAGACAGCGGCTGTACTCAGGATGCAATGGGTCAGGGTAGGAGATCTCTGTTGCACCTGGTATCAGGAGGGATGCCTGCATGAGCCAGGCAGCAATGGGAACATCAGCCAACAAGCTCACCTATGACCTAAGGGGCCTGTGCAGCCAGCTGCTCAATCAGCTGCTGGGTGTCTGCTTGCCACTCATGCATGAAGTGCTCAGCCTGCCCAACATGCAGGACCTTGACTGAGTATGCATTCCACTGGTCCTTGGCCTCTGGGAAGACAAATGTCACATAGACATTTACCTTGATGCTGCCCTCTTTGGCAGCATGGTCAGCGGTATCCCAACCCTCGTGTGGGTCATCATCATCCTCAGGGTGCAGGTCCAGGCCTGCTCATCCACCTCCTGTACTCCCTGCAGGGCCTGCAGGGTCTTCCTCACCACCTAACAGCACGGGGCCTGCTCAAGCATGGGGGGTGGGAGGGCCTGCACCAGTGAGCCAAAGCGATCCTGAGAAGAAAGGGGAGGGCACCTACCGTCCCAGAATGAGTCTCCCATTATCCCTACATCAATCCTTGCGTTGTGCTGTGGCCTAGGCTGGCCAAGAGCCATCACAGGAAGGATATAGATACTGGTTACTCATATTCAACGACTTCACACAATTCCCATGGATTTACTTTCTGAAATGAAAGAGCGACGTCCAAGAGACTTACATCCGCTGGAAATCTGACTCCAAGGCTTTCTTCCACTCCAAGGTTGGCTCAGAAAGGCTCTCAAACCTCCATGTCCAGTTTGTTCAGAGTGACAGAGGGAGTGAGTATACCAACAAAGAGTTCAAAAGTACACTCCAGAGCGATGGAACTAGTCTTGAGACATCCACTTCATACACTCCTGAACAAAACGGACTCGCAGAGTGCATGAATCAAACCTGCTCTCTCCTAGCAAACTCCATGCTTGAGGACTCCAAACTCCCCAAGTTCTTTTGGGCAGATGCAATGGCTACAGCCACATACATATCCACATGGAGTCTGACATCCACTCTCAATGGAGACACGCCGTACCATGCATTATTCAAACAGTCTGTGGACCCTACCTTATTCCACCCATTTGGATGTATTGGATACATCCTTGTCCCGAAGGAACAGCACAATGGAAAATTCCACTCTCACGGATGAGAGTGTATCATGCTTGGATACACCTATGGCCAACAGGCGTACAAACTCCTAGATTTGGAATGACGATCAATAATCTCCAGTTGGCACATTACCTTCAATGAATCCGACAGAATCTCCGACTCTGAAACCGGCCCTTGTGTTAAATCTATAGTAAGGGCAGGTGTGCCCACTCAGTCACTGCCCACAGTTTGAAACATGACTAAGGTGAGAGAAAAGTAATGTAAAGCTAAAAATGTAGGTGGAGTTGTGATTGCATAAAACTCTGGAATGTCCAAATTTGTATAAATGGAGTAAGTATTGAAAACTAGGTGTTTCTGGTCTTCCCAAGGCAGAAGTGCTTCAAGATTATTGGAAGTGGCTATGTGGGAAACTTCCGGAAGTGTTAGAAGTGTGATTTTGGAAACATCAGAAGTATTGGAAGATATATGGAGTTACACTTTGGCACTCCCACTCGAGCACAACCATAGTCCCATTGCATGCACAAATTTCCAATCTTAGTCTCGTGTGAGTGGCTTTGTGAGGATGTCCACAACCATATCTCCAGTTGGAACATACTGGATGACTGCTTTTCCTTTGCCTACAAGGTCATCCTGAACAAAGTGGTATTTTCTTTGGATGTGTTTGGTCTGGGCATGGAACTGCCAGTCTCGTGAAAGTATGATTGCTGCCTGGTTGTCACAATGAAGAGTGGTGGGTCCAGTCTGTGGATGCCTAATCTCCTCAAAGAATGTTCTGAGCCAGGCAAGGTGTTGGCCAGCATTGCTAAGTCCAATGTATTCTAACTCTGTGGTGGATAAACCAACCATGCTTTGCAGTTTGCTTGACCAAGAGATTGCTCCTTGATTGCTGAGGAAGAGGAATCTAAAGATGGACCAGGAATTGTCTGGATTTTGTGACCATCCAGCGTCAGAATAGCCATGGAAGTCCATGTCCATGGTGACTTCATTTCCATTATACTGGAGTTCCATTTCCATGGTTGCATGTACATAGTAAAGGACTTGTTTTGTAGCTTCCCAATGGCATTGTTTTGGTGCTAAGCTGAAATGGCTAAGTGTTCCAACCGCATAGGTGAGATCTGGGTGGGTTCCAAGCATAAGGTACATTAGGGAACTGATGACAGTAAGGTAGGAAACTTTTGTCCCATTTATTGTTACAATTCTTTCCCTTCATCATAACGTTCTTCTTCTTACTCGTCATATCTTGTTTCTCGCTCCTCCCTTTATCTTTGTAGAACGCGATGAGCATGCGCTCATTGTCTTAGACCCATCATCCATCTCACTGTTTAACCAGTGACACTCATCTTCGCACAGGCTCTCTCCTTGGAGTTCCTGTTTCACCTCCACATCTGTTTCACTTCGCTGCACTCTTTGATCTCGTTTCGGACAGCTTCTCTCCGCAGTTCGGCTCTCTCGTGCCGACTTAGTGATCTTGCATTCCACGCCATTCTATGGCCTTCTTTGCTGCGTGTCTCGATCATATAAATACTAGAGTAGAACACACGATGTACTCATACTTGATCTACACAATACAAGTGTACATCTCGTGTCTTCCCTTGCGAACACCTTTGAGAACTCTTTGACGACATTGTCGTACCTCTTCGTGAGCGTCCTCCGTCAAACGAGTAACGTTCAAAACCTTGTCCTCGCTTTGGTACACTTCGTGTAACATTTATTGTCATTTCTGTGATTTTGGTATCATCCACAGGATCAGTGGCTGAAAGGGAAAGGCTGTGAACCATTGGTGTCCATACAGGATTAGAACTTGTCATCCTAGTTCTTTGGAGGACAGTTTTTGCATACTGAGATTGCATTAGGCATATAGTTCTGAGTTTTTGATCACGTCAGATTTCCAACCCTAGAATGAATTTTGCCTCTCCAAGGTCTTGCATCTTAAAGGCTATTGATAGGGTTCCCTTTACTGAGTTCATGAATGACTGGAAACTGGCAGTGAGTAGGAGGTCATCAACATAGACAACAAGGAAGCATACTTGATCCTCTTTGCAGAGAACATACAAGCATGTTTCTGCATCCAGGTTAATGAAGCCAAGTTCTCCAAGCTTTTTGTCCAATGTCTTGTTCCATGTTCATCCAGCCTGCTTTAGGCCATAGAGTGACCTTTGGAGTTTCCAGCAATATCCAGGTTGGATCGGAACACCTTCTGGAGGTAGAAGATATAATTCTTCCTTGAGTTCACTATTTAGGTATACTGTGGAGATGTCCATCTGATCAAGTTCTAGATTATGCTTGGCTGCAAGAGCAACAATGGTTCAGATAGAATCAAGATTTGCCACTGTGGCAAAAACCTCTTGATAGTCTATTCCTTCCTTTTGTGTGAATCTCCATGCCACGATCCAGACTTTGTAGTGTTCCACCTTTCCATTTTTGTCATACTTGATTTGGAATACTGGTTTGGAAGTGATTGGTTTGACACCTTCTGGTAATGGGACTGTTTCATACACATGATTTGCATTTAGGTTTAGTAACTCTTCCTCAACGGCTGATTTCCATAAGTCAGCGTCTGATTGCATATAAGCTTCCTTTATGGAATTTGGTAGTTTATCTCCAGAAGGTCTGTGGGAAATTCCAGCAAAGATCTACTCTTGTAAATCATCCTGAATGCTGTAGAAAGCTCCAGGAAGCTCTGTGGTATCAGGAATTTCTTCCACATCTGTTTTGGAAGTTGAGAGTACATTTTCAACTTCAACCTCTTCTGCTTCCAGTTCCAGTTCTGGTTCTGGGTTCACTTCTGGTGTGCTTCCTTCTTCAATGTCTAGAAGTAGTCTTGGTTTTTATTTGCTGGTTTTTGTGCACAGCTACTTCTTCAAACACCTACAATGATCTTTGCAAGATGGTAGGATTTTGCTTGGGTCTATTTCAGAGATGAGTTTGAGCTTGAGCTCAAAGGAACTTCTGTTGGAGGACTCTTGAGTGATGGGTTGTTCAGGTGGAGTTGGCTGAGTTTGTCAGTGATGGTAGTAATGTCATCCAACTCTGTTTGCTCTTCCACTGTTCCTAGAAAGAGTCCCTTATTTGGGTCTTCTTCTGCATCGTCTGCTTCCAGAGTTTCCATTTTTCGGAAGTGTTGAGATGTCAGTCCCTCTCACTGACCCTTGGATGCACAAGTTCAAGGAGCAGCTTCTGTGTCAGAGATGGTTCCAGATTCATTGAAGGTAACATGACAGCTAGAGATGATGGTTTGATGTTCCAAGTCAAGGAGTTTGTAGGCTCACTGTCCATAAGTGTACCCAAGCAGTACTGTCATATCCCGTTTCGTCTCCAAGTCAACTCCTCATCTCCGGTGCCAACTCCATCGCTCCTCCAGGGTGTTCTCCATCAATAGACAACATGTGACCTCCAGACCACGTGTTATTTCCTTATTCGGTATTCCTTGTTCTCTGATTGGCTGTGTAACTCCTTTATAGTATAGTCTTGTATCTAACATGTACCACCGGTGTTTCGCCACTCCGGTGCACAGCTTCGGTTATCGTTCTCCCCGTCTTACTGATCTCCATTCCTATTACCAATCCACAGACTCCATTTACTAATACTGTGCAACTCTGTACTATATAAACCGTACATACTTTGCTGTAGTTCTTTAGTTCGAATATCAACTTGTAAGTCTGTCAAAACCTAACTCCGGATCTCCAGACTGCTGTCGCAGCCAACTCCGGAGCTCTTTTCATATTCCCTTTGACTCCACTCCCCCGGAGTTGTGTTTACTCCCTTTGGTATAATTCTTCCTCATGTGCACAACGTTGTGGCATTCCTCATTGATCCGATCTTACATCACTTCGTCCTTTAGACTTCCTTTGTAGGTACGCCTATTTTCGCCTACTCCGGTCCGGAGTGATCCAGAGTTAAGCAAGCGCATAACTCCACCCTTTTTAATCCTTCGACTTTCTCCCCTTCACCTCAGTTGTGTTCTGCCATTCTTGCAGCACTCTGAGGTGAGACCTTTTTCTTCAATAGTCATCTAGTGTACTCATGTTACTTAGTTTGGGCATTGCTGCCCCTATCTAGTTCTGACAGGTTATGAGCCCTGCTAGCACACACTAGCAATGATCTGTCGTCTCACACAACTCTGCTCCAGAAGTGTATACTCCGTCCATCACCCCGACGCATTCCGGGCCAAACTCCGATGGCTCCTGATAGTCACTCATCCACTGCTAAATGCCCAATCCTTCTTGGACCTACAAATTTCCAAGTATGGAAATTGCGCATCACTGCAAAGCTTCATAGAGACAAAGTCCTCGGAGTTACTCTAGGTATGGACATATGTCCACCCACTCCTTCAGGCATCAGCGCATCCACCACACGCTCCGGTACCTCCGGGTCCATCTCCGCACCACTCAGTTTTGCAGATGACGACCGAAAGTGGATAGAGCGCAACGTGAAAGCGCACGGAATTATACAGGATCACATCTCCGATGCGATACTCCTGAAAACCGCGCATTACACTTCTGCCAAAACCCTCTACGACACTCTTCTCGCACTCTACCAAACTTCCGACCTCCCCTCCGCATATCACTCCTATTGCCAGCTTTTCTCCTCACAATGGGACAGCAACTCCGACTTGTCCGAGCATATTGCCTCCATCCGATCCCTAGAGTCTCGCCTGGCCGGTATGAAGTATTCGGTCGACTCCAAAATACTCGCTTTCATTCTACTCCATTCTCTTCCGAAAACTCCGGAATGGAGCACCTTCGCCTCCTCCGTAATTAATACGATCGACAAAAGCAAATTGACTTTCGATTCCATTGAAATCTGGATCCTTTCGGAGGATGCCTGACTGAAGCTTTCAGCCAAGGCAGACTCCGCGTATTCCACAAAGGTGAAAGGGGAGCGAAAGCAAAAGGGGAAGTGGTGCAAGCACCACCAAACGACTGGACATAACACCAAGGAGTGTCGGAGTCAGAAGTTCTGGTCTCAGGAATTGAAAGATAAGTACGGAAAGGACAAAGCGAATGCAGCGGAAAGATCTAGTCCGAGCTCCGACCCTCCGGATAGAACCAATGTATCTAGCGATCGCATAGACCAAGCCTTATACCAGCACATTCAGGCTTATGTGACGTCCGACTCCGAAAATTCATCAAATCCGGTCATTATTGTCAATTCCGGAGCTACATCGCACATGGTACCGCACCGGAACTGGTTCTCGTCGTACTCCGTACTTTCCTCACCCTGCTCAATCCAGTTCGGAGATGATTCCACTGTATGCACCATTGGAATCGGAACAGTCATCCTCCGCTCTTCGACGAACGGACAACGCTATGAGATCTCCCTCAGCGATGTCCTACACGTCCCAGAGTTCACCCTATCCTTAATCTCCATACCACAGCTATCGCAACTGGGTTTCTGCACAACATTCCCGGGAGAGTCGAACTCCTGCTCTGTACGAAAGGGCTGGAAAATCTTCCTGGTCGGACACCACTGGAATGGACTATACCACGCAAACACTACTCCAGTCCATGCTCCTGAATCCAGCCTGGTGTCTGTGGACATAAACGTACTTCACAGGCACCTGGGCCACATCGCGATGCCAAGGATTGAAACCATGGTCCGGAAAGGCCTTCTCCAAGGGATCGACGGACTTACAGGTACTCCAAAATTCTGCGAAGCCTGTACAATTGGGAAGATGAAGAAACTCCCCTTTAAGATGAAGGATGAGATTCGGACATCAAAACCCCTGGAGATGATCCACACGGACGTCGGAGGTCCGATTACCCCGGCATCCCGCGAAGGTCATAGGTATTGGCTGCTCATCGTAGACGATTTCACCCACTTCCCTTGGATTTACTTCATGAAGTGGAAGAGCGACGTTTGGGAGACCTACCTCTGCTGGAAATCCGACTCTCAATTATTCTTCCACACGGAAATCGGTTTGGAAGTGTTCTCCGACCTACACGTCCAATTTATTCGGAGCGACGGGGGGAGTGAGTACACAAATGCAGCATTCCGAAATGTACTCCGGAGCAACGGCGCAATCCTCAAAACATCCGCTCCGTACACTCCCGAACAAAACGGACTCGCAGAACGTATGAACCAAACACTCACCCTCCTGGTGAACTCCATGCTTGAGGATTCCAACCTTCCGAAGTCCTTTTGGACCAATGCGATGACAACCGCCACATACGTCTCCGCACGAAGTCCGACGTCCGCCCTAAACGGAATCACGCCGTATCATGCCCTATTCAAGCGATCCGTCGACCCCATGCTATTCGACCCCTTTGGATGCATTGCATATGCCCTCATTCCTAAGGAACAACGGGATGGAAAGTTCCGGTCACACGGCCTAAAGTGCGTCATGTTGGGGTATACTCACGGCCAACAAGCATACAAACTTCTCGACCTAGAATGACGGATGATAATCTCCAGCCATCACGTCACCTTCAATGAGTCCAGTAAAATCTCCGACTCCAAAGCTGCCCCTTGGACTTGTGCATCCGAGGGTCAGTGGGAGGGTATCCCGAATATCCGCACCTCCGGACCAACTCCCCGGGACGAAGAAGAGGATGAAGAGAGTACGCCCCACTCAGACTCAGTGGGAGCACCTTCAGAACAAATAGACGACGTCACGGAATTGGTGGAGAAGCTAAACAAACTCTGCATCTGTTACAATTCTCTTACTCTATCCTGGCGTCTTTCTTATTTCCTCGCGCATCGCTTATCTTGCCGCTCCGTTGATCTGTCTAGAATGCTTTGAGCACGCTTTGCTCGTCGTCGGACTGGATTCGATG
>JBBPUD010000689.1:0-11744 GCA_038094475.1 Phylloporus aff. rhodophaeus
TGCTACCAGTCGATCCAGCGCTGGAATTCACAAATCATGGGTGACAAAAACATTCCGATATAATTCGGAATGGACGAGTTGGCTGTTTGATTGGTTCAGTGACATAAGTGAGTAATGACGCCTATCCAGGATCACACAGAGGCTGGGGTCGACCTGTACACTCTCATTTCGCTTGTAGGCAGTCGCGAAGGTGACCACTCAGCGCTCAGAGTCACACCAGTTGGACCTTGTTGACTCACACTCATGGCTCTGGGCATGTGTCCCCGGAGTGTGGCCATACCCGTGTCTGCCTAGGTGTTCTGTTGCTGTGCCGGTCAATTACATTAGACATGTAAAGATGTCGCTGAAGGTTAATGGAGGCGAAGCCTGGGCTGTGAGGTATGGCATCGGCCGCTACGAATCAATCCATCATGATGTGTCTGTACCCCCTACGTTGACGGCGAGTGCATAGATCTGGAATGCTGACTCATTGGATTTCTCTCAAGGTTGTCTCCGCTTTTTCGTTGCCGACATCTGGATGTTATGTGCTGATGTTTTAGACGTACTTCATTGCTTCTCACCGATACCGAGGCTATCCGCCTATGCCTGGTCAAAAATTCCCTCAGCTCGGTTGAATCCTCAACCGCCCGCCCTTATAAACGCATGTCGTCCTTGCACCAGCACCAGCAGCCCTTCGAACAGCATTCCTAGCCATGGGAAACAAGTACTCTTGCATATCCGCCCAGGATGATCAACGCCGGATCAATCTCACTGCTTCTCCTCCCCCTGTCGCCCGAGTCACCCTGAAATCACATCGGTCGAACCATTCGTTGTCCAAATCAGACGACACCCTGCACGAAAAGTATCATACTCATTATCATAGTGATCACTACTATCACGCCTCCCCTCCACGCCTTCCTTTTCCAGGTCTCTCTGCACCACCGTCCTTCTTCCACTCATCACCCAAGGCACAGTCGAGATCTCTCAGCGAACAAGCTACCCTCGCTTATTCGAGCTTTCTAAAAGGGTACCCGCAGTATCAAAGTACCTGGATTATAGACACGCTACGTAACACCGACCTCGCAAGGCTTGATCGTGCGGGCGAAACTTATGTTGATTATATGGGCGGTGCTCAGCACCCTGAAAGTCTTGTCCGCATTCACAGCGATTTTCTAACTCGACACATCATGGGTAATACCCACTCGGTCAGCAACAGGCAAGTTTCATCCTTCCATATCGCCTACCCGATCTCACACCGACAATAGCTCGAGATTATCCTCGGAATGCGCTGATGAAGCCAGGGACATGGTTCTCTCATTCTTTCAAGCGCCCAGGGGATATACCGTCATATTTACGGCGAATGCAACGGGAGCACTCAAACTCGTCGGTGAATCGTTTCCTTTCCAGGAAGACGGAGTGTTTGTGCTCGGCGCAGACTCACATAACAGCGTACACGGTATCCGTGAATTCGCAACCCGACGAGGTAGCAAGGTACATTACATCCCTTCAACACCCACAGGGGGTTTCGATGTATCAGTTGCCAAGGTACTCGTCATCTAACCTCCGTATATGCGCCTTTTCTTACTGATACTACAGGATATCCTCCGGAGTAGCTTCCCCGCACCCTCATCCACACGGTCACTCTTTGCACTAACTGGTCAATCAAACATCTCCAACTCCAAGAATCCGCTCTCCATCCTTCGTTATGCTTCCTCTCTCGGATACTGCACGCTGCTAGACGCTGCGGCCCTGGCACCTACTTCTATGATCTCACTGACCGAAAACCCCGTTGACGCCATGGCGATCAGTTTCTACAAAATGTTTGGATACCCTACAGGGGTGGGCGCGCTCATCGTCAAGGAGAGCTTTTTGGCAACGCTGGAGCGGCCATGGTTTGCCGGTGGCACCGTAGACGTTGTCCAGGTCCCTGGGACGCTCGTCACCCTAGCACCCAAGCTACACGAACAATTCGAGGTATCCATTTCTCGCATCATCTTTGGTGTAATCGCTGACTATATGCGCAGGATGGCACAGTCAATTATCTGACGCTATCGGCCGTCACAGTCGGCCTCCGGTTTCTATCGGCGTACCTCCCTTTTTTGCCGCTGCGCCTATCATGTCTGATGCATTACATGACGTCATCGATGGCCGAACTGCGGCATGACACGAACGGGGCGCCTGTGATCAACATTCTCTCCAGGTTACCCTCCCGCCGCCTCAAGTCGATCGGCGAGCAGTCCGACTCTGGCTCAACCATCTCCTTTGTCGTTCTCTCCGTACGTCTTCTCCCTCCTCGTCGACGCATGACTGACCTGCCCAACAGCCGAGTGGGGAAATGTTGCCCAACAGCTTTGTCGAGCACGTCGCGACGACGCACAACATCTCGCTGCGCACAGGGTGCATGTGCAACCCGGGCGGTGCGGCTGCGATGCTCTGCGTGCAGGAGGTCATGGCGAGCCTGAGCGACGGGTCGACCCGGCGCGACCTGGATGCCCGTGTCGGGCGCGAGCTCGGTGTTGTCCGTGTGAGCCTCGGGCTCGGAAGCGACTGGTCCGATGTCTGGCACGTGCTCGAGGTGCTGCGTGGTTTTGCCGAGGAGGAACAGTGTGCGGCCTGGTGGGATGCATGGACGGGGGCGTCCATTGGGCGGGCAGTGTGATTTGCGGTTCATTCTCTCGTTCTTACGGTGACGGTTTCATTCCATACCCTTGTGCATATATTGTTTATTGGTTATTCGCGCACGAACGAAACTTATACTATAGTAATATCTGTTCCATGTAACATAACCTATTAGAATGATCCTTCATCCATTCACAAGTGACTCAAATCCATTCTTGAATGGGATGGGATCCGCAGCCATCGTCTCCCTGCAAGATCCGACGCCTTCAGCTGGTAGCCTGGTGCCCAATCTTGCCGGCCTAAACTCAAACGGCGTTACCCGTAGATCCTCTTTCCGACGCACACCAAAGATACACGGGTTTACTGTCGATGTTACTCCGACATTCCCAGCGGTGAAGGCGAACCGCTCGGTGTGTCGCCGTCAAGGTTGATGTTGGGTCCAGGATATTGCGTCGGGGCTTTCATGAGGTGGCCGCCTACCGGAAGGACTATGTTTGAAACATGGGGACTATAAGTGAAAACGTCTCAACTCACAAAACCAAAACAAGAAGGGATGGGAGTACAGCGGATCGGATGAGTGAGACCGAGTAGCGATAGATCGAGGCTAGATTGCATGAATCTGGTAATCGTGAATTCGGCATTCCCGCCTTGTTAATAACAAAAAGGCGACCCAAACGATATTCTCCTGTCATTTCCTCACCTTGTCCTGCTGGTACCATGCCTCGTACTCATCTATCAAGCAACGTGTTATACTCTATTTTCGTACTTATCTTTTCAATTCCTACGGAGAGTAGAGACCTGCGTACTAGTATCATCAATTGAAAGAGAGCGCTTGCGATCGACAGAAGTGACTTTACCTTGTGAGTGGAGCGCGTGGCAAGAAAGAAATGGGTTATAAGTCATCGGCCCCGAGTCTCACCAAGTAGCTCCAAGCACTCGGTCGGCGCTCAAGAACACTGCCTTGAACACGTTGGAGAGAGGACTAGGCAATGTTCCTAGTACAGCGACCTACAGGATCGTTTGTTCATTGCAGACTCGCTATTAGAGCGGCTAGCCTCGCCGCTACCACATGGCTTGGCTGTGCCACTGCCTCACAGGAGTCAGGACGACCGACTCTAGCGTGATCCTGCAGATGCCCGTTCGAGTTCAACATTCAACGTTTGTCTCTTGACATCGTACCTCCTCTGAAACTGCAGCCGACTTGGAACACCACCATGTCAAGCGGGGTATCACGCCAGATACCAGAACGACCTCAGCTATATCGGACATTCGCATTTCCAGATCCGACCGCGCTTGGGCTTCTCGCAGACGGACGAATTATCATCGGCTCCGGCTCCGGAACTGCGGAGATTTGGAATGTGGAGAATGGAAACAGAGAAGTGACATTTGGGTTGAATGACTCTGTCTCCAGCTGGAACGTCGAGGTTCGGGATATCGCTGTAACCCGGGACAGCAAAACAATCATTTGGAGTACTCGGGAAAGGAGCGTCAAGGTGTGGGATGTCGAGTCGCGCCAACTTGTCAAGCAATGGAAACACTCGGAGCCGGGTCTTGAAATTTCTATCTCACCGGATGATCGACTCGTTGCAACCTGTGGTCATAATACGATTCAAGTCCATGTCATTCCAGGATGGCAGGTCAAACAAATCATGTCTATCAACTTCAACATACACCCTCTTTGCATGTCCTTTTCTCCCGGCGGAGACAAACTCGCATGTGGCACAAGGGATGGCGTCCAAGTCTATGAGGTCGACACGGGTCCGTGGAGTGGCCACCTACTGAATGCATCGACAGTCTGCTGTGGTCACGCGATGGAAGAAGGCTCTTTGTCGCTTACGATCAAACGATTCGCTGCTGGGATACTAATACAGGAAACCCGATCGGACGTCCTTGGAGAGGTCATGCCGCTCGTATACACTTACTCTCCCTTTCTCAAGATGGACTAATTCTGGCGAGTGCATCCATGGATAACGTTATTCATTTTTGGAACGCAACGACGGGTGATCCAGTTGGACAATCCTTGCAAATTGAAGGAGATGTCAAGGCCATTTGTGTATCTCCATCTTGGGAATTTGTTGCATTGGGAATGTGGGAGGGGGAGATATGTATATGGCGAATGTTTCAGATTGGCATCATTGAGAGCGGGGTCAACGTTCATCAAATCCACTTCATCGCTTGCACTCATTCCCTTACAGAAGAACTCCACCTGCCTTGACTCGGATTTTGGTCTTGATGTGAGCGATTCCAAACTACTTCTTCCACACAGTTACTCCTACTACTTCCAAGGTACCCCACCATTCTCATTCAGACACTAGCTGGTCTTCTGCACCACTCTCTACTCCTGATACACTACAGGGTACTTCAGAAACTATGTCGGCTGATCCCGATTTGCAACGCATCCTTCCAAAACTTTCCCTTCTGCCCGCAGAACGCCAACGCATGTTTGAACTCCATTTACGGAAACTGGTATCGGTATCCACTCATTTCCCGTGTGTCACCACTGATCTACTCCTTTTAGTTTGAGCTGGCAACATCGAGTGGCCTCATCGTTGACCTCGATACCATTCTTTCACTTTTACCCCCAGAAACGCGAAACACTTTTCCGACTCGTCCGAGATGCATTGCAGATACAAATTCACTGTATGCAAACTTCATGGTTTCTATCACCTGACCTTCGTTATCACTCCTCCAGGCATGCCGGGCGAAGCGGGACATCCATGTCTATCTTACGTCCGACATGGAACGAGGACACACGCAAAATACGCAAGATCGATCAGATCAAAGAGACGCTCGTAGAGATGCTTGGCAAGTAATTTCATCATACGAAACATGTTGGCCAACTCGTGTACATACAGACAGTATCGGGTTTACTTTACCCAAAGGCCGCCTTCCGTGGTTCACTCTCGAAGCGGATCTGAGGAAAGTGGGATACAAGATGGTTAATTGGCCGCAAGGGGTTGTTCGATATAAAGATAAAGGGATATCTGGTCTGAGTGCACAGGATACGGAGAGGCTTTATCGTGCGCTTTTTCGCGACGATCGTCGGCTTCAGTTTATTCGATGCAGCGAGGGTGAGCTTATGCACATATACACCACTAATACAACTGCTCAACTAGTCAGCAGAAACAGCAGGTCACAATGATGGGTCAAATTTGGCTGCATCGGCCGAGGACAGATCTGGTGAGAGCGAGGGTCCTGATACAAGGATGGTAGGAAGGCAGCCGAGATTCCGAAGTGTGATCACAGCAGAAATGTATGTAACACGCGCCAACAAGAGACGACGCGTATAAGCCTATCTGTTCCATGTAACATAACCTATTAGAATGACCGTTCATTCATTCGCAAGTGACTCAAATCCATTCCTGAATGGGATAGTAGGACCTGCATCCGTCGTCTCCGCAAGATCCAATGCCCTCAGCTGGAGCCCAATCTTGCCAGCCGAAACTCAAACGGCGTTACTCGCGGATCCTCTTTCTTTTTTGGAAGGGACTAGGACTGCGGACCTCCCTGGAATGCTAGCAGGGCAGCCTGGATGGCAGACAGGATCAGGGACTGACTACCACTCTGAGACCCTTCCACCGTTGGCCTGTCCTCTCACTGCTACAGCATCAAGAATACATGAGCTCACTATCGGTGTTGCGCCGGCGATTCCCAGTTGTGAAGGTGAACCCCCTGGTTTGTCGCCGTCAAGGGTGATGTTGAGCCCAGGCGTTCAGTGCGTTGGGGCTTTCATGGGGTAGCCGCCTACGGGAAGGACCATGTTCTCTTTGGAATACGGGGACGGTGTTGCGATAGAGGCTAGATTGCATGGATAGTCTGGTAATCGTACCTTGTTACCGTAATAACAAAAAGGCGGCCTAAACAACATTTTCCTATCATTTCCTCACTTTGTCATGCTGGTGCTTCATACCCATCTACATATATTTGGTTATTCGTGCACGAAACGAAACTTATACTAATGATAGAAATATCTAACACGACCTATTAGAATGATCCTTCATCCATATCCACCGCCGAATGAGATGTAAATTATATGCTGCGGATAGTTTCCTCGAGGCCGGCGCGCTGACGAACAACCTCTTCCCGTGCTTCTATATTTCGCATTGTACTCCTGTTTAAAGTCAGCATCCATTCGTAAGTGACTCAACCCATTCTTGAACAAGAGAGTCCACAACCAAGATCTCCATCCAAACGGCATTACCCGTAGACCCTCTTTCCGACTCACACCAAAGATACATGAGCTCGCTATCGGTGCTGCACCCACGTTCCCAGTCATAAAGGCGAACCACTCAGTTTGTTGCCGTCAAGGATCGTGCTGGGCCCAAGATTTTGCGTCGAAGCTTTCATGGGGTAGCCGCCAACAACGAACATGTTCTCTTTGGAATATGAGGACTACAAGTGAAGACGTCTCTTGGTGTTACAACTCACAAAAGCAAAACGGGACCGAATGAGGGTACAATGGATCGGAGGAGTGAGAAGGAGTTGCGATAGAGGCTAGATCCCATGGATAGTCTGGTAATTCTGGGTTCAGCACTCCCGCCTTGTTGATAACAAAAAGGCGGCCTAATCAACATTATCCTGTCGTTTCTTCTGCTGGTGCTTTGTACTCATCTATTAAGAAACTCCACCTTCATATTTCTCTCTCAATCCCTATGGAGAGTCGAGACCTGCATACTAGTATCGTCAATTGAAAGACAGTGCTTGCGATAAACAGAGATGACTTTACCTTGCGAGTGGAGCGCGTGGCAAGATGATCACGAACTTGCTGAAAGAAATGGGTTACAAGTCATCTGCCCCCCGAGTCTTGCCAAGTGGCTCCAAGCACTCGGTCGGCGCTCAAGAGCACTGCCTTGGACGCGTTGGAGAGAGGACTAGGGAATGTTCCGATAGCGGGAGAGAATGACCTACAGGATCGTTGACACGCTATTAGAGCGGCTGGCCTCGCTGGTACCACATGGCTTGGCTGTGCCACTGCCTCAGGACAACCCACTCCAGCGTGATCCTGTGGGTCCCTGTTTGAGTTCAACGTTCAACCTTCATCGTACCTCCTCTGAAACAGCAGCCGACTTGGAACACCATCATGTCAAGCGGGGTATCACGCCAGATACCAGAACGACCTCAGCTATATCGGACATTCGCGTTTCCAAATCCGACCGCGCTTGGGCTTCTCGCAGACGGACGAATTATCATCGGCTCCGGCTACGGAACTGCGGAGATTTGGAATGTGGAGAATGGGAACAGAGAAGTGGCATTCGGGGTGAGCAACCTTGGCTCCCTGTGGAATGAAGACTCGGTTTGGGACATCGCTGTTAGTCGGGATGGCAAAACGATTGTTTGGAGTACTTGGGGAGGGGTCAAGGTGTGGGATGTCGAGTCGCGCCAACTTGTCAAGCAATGGAAACACCCGGGGCTGCATCCTGAAATTTCTATATCAACGGATGATCGACTTGTTGCAACCTCTTGTTATCGGACGATCCAAGTTCATCTCATTCCAGGATGGCAGGTCAAACAAATCACATCCATCGAGCACGACGCATACATTAATTGCATGTCCTTTTCTCCTGGCGGGGATAAACTCGCATGCGGCACAAGGGATGGCGTCCGAGTCTATGATGTCGCCACAGGTACACTCAGTGCCGTGGAGTGGCCACCTGTCAGATTCATCGGACATCTGCTGTGGTCACGCGATGGGAGAAGGCTCTTTGTTCCTTACAATGACTTCACAATTCGCTGCTGGGATGCGAATACAGGAGAACCAATCGGACGTCCTTACAGAGGTCACACCGACTCGGTAGACTTACTCTCTCTTTCCCCAGATGGATTGATTCTGGCGTGTGTGTCCTGGGGTAATACTGTTCATTTTTGGAACACGGATACTGGGGATCTTGTCGGACAACCTTTAAATCTGGAACGCACATCCGGGGTCTTTCGCTTCTCTCCCTCTTGGAAATACCTTGCACAGATGGTGTGGGATGGGAAGACATATATTTGGCGGCTTCCTCAGATTGGCATTGAAAGCCAGGTAGACATTTATCAAATCCTTTCTAGTACTCGTACTCATCTTCTCATAGACCAACCTTTCTACTCTCTACAGCCCGTATGGAGTACAGGCTTCTGCTTTACCACACTCCATGCATATTTCTGGCAACAAACAGCGGTTGAATGATGCTAGCCTCATCTCAAGCGTTACACCACTACGAATGCCAGGAGGGCCTCAGCCATGTGTGACATTCATGACTCCACCTGGTCTGAGCACCCTTGCATGTCTCCCAGATGGACAAGTTGTCGCCGGCTTTGACAACGGAAATGTAAGCATCTGGAATGGGGAGAATGGAAAGCAAGATGCAACTTTTATCGTGGGGGACTGGCGCAAGAGGGACGGAGTTTATGATACTGCGGTTACCCACGATGGCAAGACAATCATTTGCGGTACTCAGGGAGGGAGAGTCAAGGTATGGGACGTCAAATCACATCGAATTGTCGGAGAATGGATATGTGATTATGATTGCCCTCGACTTGTTGTCTCTCCGGATGATCGACTCGTCGCAAGTGGTTCTGTTGATGTCGAGGTTCATACCGTCGCAGGATGGGAGGTCAAACGAAGCCTCTGTAATGAAGGACAAACACTATCCATGTCCTTCTCTCCTAGAGGAGACAAACTCGCATTTGGTGGACAGGATGGTGTCTCTGTCTCGAGTGTGAGTTCGTATGACTGGGATGACAAGGTCTCGGATATCCAGGAAGATAAAATCTGGCGAAACTATACCACGAGTATCTTGTGGTCAGGTGATAGAAGCAGGTTGTTCACTTGCTCGCTCGACGGAACAATTTGCTGTCGGAATCCTGATACAGGCGAACAAATTGGACATCCATGTACGGGCCACACAGACTGGATATACTCGCTCTTCCTTTCCCCGGATGGGTCTGTCCTTGCAAGTGCATCTATTGATCAAACTGTCCGCTTCTGGAACGCAATGACTGGTGATCCCATCGGACAACCCTTGCGATTTGAAGGAGATGTAAAGGCCGTTTGCTTCTCTCCATCTTGGACATTCGTCGCATCGGGAATGTGGGAGGGCAAGGTGTGTATATGGAGAATGTCTCGGATCGGCATCATCGAAAGCCAGGTAAGCATCCATCCAATTCACTACACCGTTCGTACCCATTCTCTTGCAGGCAGATTCCTCAGTTGGACTACTCTTGGATTCTGGCCCTGATGTGAGCAACGGGAAGCAAAAAGTTCTTACTCTCTGACGCACGCTCCTTCCAGAATTTTCCACCATCTCACCCTATCACAGATGTAGCATCCCGTTTCAAGTGCGTCTTTCCGATAGCCGTGTTATGGTTTCATGTGGCTTTCTAATTATAAGAAACTTTGTATCGTGCTAGTGTCCCCTCCCCACCGGACCTTACTCCCCATATCATGAAAAACGATAACCACTACATCGCCGGAGGAGGTTTCGGCGATATCTATAGATGTTGGTACATAAATGGTTCACGAAAAGAGGTTCGCGGGTGATACACGTCCCAGATTCTATGTGATTTACGATCCCCTCAGGTTGCAGTCAAGGCCTTCCGATTCCAATTCACGTTGGATGCAGATAAACGGACCAACAAGGTAGCTTCTATCATTCACGAGGATCAAGTGACATTCACGTTATCTTTTAGATGCTCCATCGCGAACTCGGGATTTGGAGGAGGCTCCACCATGACAATATCGTTCCATTTCTAGGCATTGCATACGGGTTTGGAATGCGTGGTGCAATGTCACTGGTCTCGTTGTGGATGCCTAACGAATCCCTCCGTCGCTTCTTATCAAAGTATAATGACAAGGTTGGTGTGGGACACCGACTCCAGTTTGTGCGTGTAGTCAATCTTGATGTGTTCATGTTTCTAATCCTGCATAACAGCTTGTGGATATCGCAAATGGGTTACATTACCGTGGGTTCCTATTATCGTTACCAGGTGCAGCGAAGGATAACACGCAACAGTGCATTCTTTCCCCATCATCCACGGTGATTTGAACTGTGTACGTCGTCGTTGAGTCAATAATATCATTCTTGCTTAAAGGAAAAACAGAACAATGTGCTCGTTGACGAAGAGTGCGCTGCACGCTTGACTGACTTTGGATATGCAACCTTGGTCGGTAATATCCCAGAAGCGCTCAGATATCTTCAAAGATCTACTGCGCACGGTGCGACCCTGCGCTGGACTGCACCGGAACAAATCAGAGAAGAAAATATGTTAAGCCATAACAAGAAGAGCGATGTATATGCATTTGGTTGTGTCGCCCTCCAGGAGAGTTTGTTCGACACGAAATATGGTCCTAACTGTCCTAACAGCCTTGTAGGCATTGTCCGGCAAGCAGCCGTGGTCCGAAGTCCAGAATGACGTAGCAGTCATCCGTCACCTGATGATGGGCGATAAGCCAAGACGACCAGAATGTCCAACATTGCACGATATACATTGGGTTTTCATTCAACAATGCTGGTTACAGATGGACGAGCGACCTACCGCAAAAGAAATAGTCGCCACCATGCAACGATTCCTGACTAGTTCTCCGCCCTTTCAGCCTCTGCGGGACTTGGTCGCATCATGGTCGAGTCAAATTGATTCATCCCAGGATGAGTCACCGCCGAGTTCAGAGCAATTTACAGCATTCGCAGACCAGATATCGACTGACGGGTATGGCGAGAGAAGGTGTGTGACACCAATTTAACGTACATCTACCAGGATTTACAATTCGTCCCTTGTCAGCCATCAAGAGATCAATGGTGATGGGACGTCACTGGGAGGCAATCTGAGAAGCCTAAGTCCAACAAATACGCTAGACGAGGATGTGGAACATCCTCCCAAAAGACGGCGATTGTAGACACGGATTTCTCATCGTTTGGATGAGCGCACCTACATACGGTCTCCTGACACTCGATTGGTAGATTCTATGATTCCTGGTACTATGGCCCGATGCTCTAAACTATGATATCCTTGAACATCCAGGTTCAGCACAGGGATTCAGAATGAGGAGCAGTCTGCGTTGAGTGAAAGAAGACAAGGAGATGTAGACGCCAAAGACAGTCACCCCACATGCCTCAAAGCCTACTCATCGTCGTCTTCGTCACCCTCCTCCTCGTCGCCCTCGTCCTCCG
>JBBPUD010000690.1:0-11702 GCA_038094475.1 Phylloporus aff. rhodophaeus
TTCTCCAGTCTGGTTCTCCTTGGAGATTTCCCTTGAGCCATACCCACCTTTCCTAAGTCCTAAGGATCTAGTGCAACCTAGTCAGAGCCCTAGTGGTTCAAGGTTGTTTCATTAGAACCAGACTTATTTCTTACGACTACCTTGCACTTTAAGACGTTACACGTGTTCTCGAGCGCCTCGCACTCCGCTACCAGTGCGTGACACGTCCTCAAGGGCCTCCTACGACAGCTGAACGGCGGCTTGTACATAGTGCCATCTGACTTATGCCGATCCCTCCTCCCCCATCCAGACGCGCAGCTTTACGCTAGCGAGTACATAGTCGGAACCGCTGACCGCGGAACCGTTACTGACTGGCTCTCATGCTTAGAGCCCCACACTTACGACGATGTAGTAGAACGTCAAGACAGAGTAATACCAGTAGCACGGGAGGAACCTCAGAGAGAGGCTACAGGGAGCGTAGAGCCCCACCCACGATGACTTTCCTCGGCTCCATCCGAGTTGCCTGCCACACGCTTCTTGAGCTTGCTCGAAGCGGATTTAGACGTAGCAGAGTTAGGAAGACAGGAGAGAGAAGCGGAGCAGCAGATAGCCCTCGCATTAAGATTGGGCGGCCCAGACCACTCGCCGGTATGGTACGAACCGACAACTTCCCCAGCTTCCGACCCCACTGCTCTCCCTCCGCCAGACCCATATATCGATGAATTACACCCGAGTTACCGGTGGTCACCCTCGATAGATCCCAACGATCTCGACGACGACAACTTAATCCATTCTTACCTGAGATCGTTGTCACCACTCACTGATCTACCATCCACTGTGGAAGCACGCAGTGTATCACCCGGACTTGTTATCAAACATGAGCTGTCCCCCATCATCATACGACTTCCCAAAAGAGAACGGGAAGAAGACGAAGAAGTTCCTCCACCTCGCCGAAGAAGACGGGCTTACGACAGATACATCGTAAGGCCTGAGAGAGTTTGGAGACAAGGAGCACGTGGAGAAATCCTTCTAGCGCCAGGAAGGATCACGTTATGACCCAGAACGAGGATCAATTACAAAGTTTAATATATACATCATCATTTCTCTTGAACAATGGCAACTTTTGTGGAAAAGATGGCCGATCAGTCACTATCGGCAGAAGAACGAATGAGAGCCATTCACGACTGGGCGGATACTATGGAAACAGCTCATCATAAGATGCAAAAGGCATATGAGGATGAAATAAACATGCTTCAAAAGAGAATAGCCACTCTTGAAGAAGATCCCTTCTTCACCGGTGCTGGACCATCAGCTTCCACCAAACCCAAAGGCTTCTCCCGCAAGGTTGAAGTCTTTGCCGACCCAGGAGACTTCGACGGGTCGTTCAAGAAATTCGACGAATGGTGGGCAAAGATGCAAGGTTGGCTAGAAGTCAACAACAAATATATTCATCCCGAATCGTACGATGCGGTAGTGGCAGTCCTGTCACGATTAAAAGGGGCAGTAGCCAGTCCCTTCGCACAAACATGGCTACAACGAGGGTGTACCTACACGTGGAAAACCCTCGAAAACGAAATGACCACCTTGTTCAAAGGGAACCTGGTGATGGAACGAGCTCGTAAGAAGCTCAACACAATGTGGCAGGGCAATCGGCCCATCGACGCTTTTCTTATTTCTTTTGAGGCCGAATACGTTAAGGCCCAAATGGACCCCTCACACGTGATCGCTTGGCTTGATGACCGAATCAGCCAAGACATAATTGACCATCTCCGAAAGACAAAGGTGGTCTACAATGCTGCTGATCCCGATGGAGTTAGCAAATACATCGCCGCCATCCGGGAATATGGCAATATCCTGGAAGGCATCAGACTTCTTCGTACGAGAACGGAAGAACGAAGAAGCGGACAAAGACAGAGGTCTCAATCCCGAGGACCTAACGATATGGACATTGACGCGGTCTCACGCGGGAACCGCGGATGTTTCAATTGTGGAAAGGAAGGGCATATGGCATGAAACTGCCGAAAGCCAAAAGTCGAATGTCCCCTCTGTCATTTCCTCGGAGGAGGACACAAGAAAGACTGCACTCGCAATAAGAAAGACGCCCCTCACGGTCGTCAAGAAGTCAGAGCAGCAACCTCCTGGGAAGAGGTTAAAAGCCCACAAGTACAAGCAGAAGAAGCTCGTGAGAACAAAGGAAAAAGCTGGGACCCTGAAAATTGCGTTCGCGGCATGTCATTTGAAGAAGCACGCGCATTCTTCCGAGATGTGGAAGATGCCGAACATAAGAGATCCTGATCTTCGCAGGGAAAAGATCGTGCCTGAAGGACTTATCTGGGTGTCTGACGGGCAAAGGAAAGAAAAAGGTAACGTTTTTGCTGGACACTTCGAACAGATATGAGTCTTTGTTTGTTGATTCTGACACGGACTTTTACGATACATTTTTTACTTCTACCTCGCCGTCAACGGGGCCTGTTCCTAGTGGACAGCTCGCCAGGGACGTTAAACCTGGGCTTAATTCCGTTATTCCCCATTGGAACATATTTCTACTAACGCACAAATCCCAGACGAAGGACTATTCTGCAGATCTCTCACGCTCAAGAATGAACTGAGCATAGATCTCAAAATCACCCCATATAAGAAAAACCACAAAAACAAGTCTTTTATGAAGGTCTCAGCATTGCTTGATAGCGGTGCTAATGTTATTTTCATCGACAAGTCTTTTGCGGAACACTTACGCCTTCCGCTTGTATTGTTACCACGACCCATACGTGTCTTCAATGTTGATGGAACAAGAAACGCTGCTGGAGATATCACGCACGCAGTTGAACTCTTGATCGAGTTCCAAGGACATCGTGAGAAGGTGTTAGCTGAAGTAACGGATCTTGGCAGACAGCGAATGATCCTGGGATATTCTTGGCTCAAAAGGCACAACCCTTCTATTGACTGGACAACAGGCGAAGTCCGCCTTACGTCATGCTCTGAAGAATGCAGATCCCTCCAGGAGAAATCTGTGTTCGTACGCCTTATTGAGAAAGAAGAAGAAGATATCCAATACAAGGTGATCACTACCATCAAACGGCTTGAAGCCGACTATGAAGAAAGACAGATACGTGTCGGACAAGCAGTTGATAAAGAGCTTAAGAAGCTTATGGACGAAAAGAAGTCCCCAAAAGAACTCGTACCTAAAGTTTACCACGAGTATATTTCCGTCTTTGAAGAGAAGGAATCTGAGCGAATGCCTACACGCAAACCATGGAATCACACTATTGATCTCAAAGACACTTTTCAACCCAAGAAAGGTAGACTCATTCCTCTTTCTGCAGATGAACAAGACGAAGTTGCCAGTTGGCTTGAGGACAAACTTGGAAAAGGTTACATCCGACCCTCTAAATCCCCTATGACGTCACCGGTCTTCTTTGTGCCAAAGAAGGATGGACGTAAACGCATGGTCCAGGACTACCGGTACCTTAATGAGCATACTGTCAGGAACAATTATCCGCTCCCTCTTATCTCCCAACTCGTCGATTGACTTCGCGGAGCTAAGATGTTCACGACACTGGATTTAAGATGGGGATATAACAACGTAAGAATTAAAGAAGGAGACGAATGGAAAGCCGCCTTCATCACCCATAAAGGAAGCTATGAACCCGTTGTCATGTTCTTCGGCCTCTGCAACTCCCTCGCCACTTTCCAAACCATGATGAATGACCTTTTTGCCAACATGGAGGATTGCGTGGTTGTCTACATCGACAATGTCATGATTTTCACAAAGACGGACGATCCTGAAGAACATGCCAGGATTGTTAAAAGAGTTTTACAACGACTCCAAGAAAATGACCTCTTTTCCAAGCCAGAGAAGTGTCATTTCCACGTTAAAGAAGTTGAATATCTCGGCATGATTGTTGGAGCAGACGGAATTAAGATGGACTCTAAGAAAGTTGACGCTATATTGGAATGGCCAGCCCCATCCAATGTCAAAGGAGTTCAAAGTTTCCTAGGTCTCGCAAACTTCTACCGACGATTTATCAAGGATTACGCGCAAGTTGCATGACCCTTGAACGACTTACTAAAGAAAGAACAACCCTTTACTTGGGAAAAGAGTCAACAAGACGCGTTTGACACGCTTAAACAAGCTTTTACGACAGCGCCAATCTTGGCCTATCCCGATATAGATTGTAAATTCCAGTTAGAAACCGATGCATCAGATTTCGCCACTGGAGCAGTGCTCTTCATATTCAAAGATGATAAATGGCACCTGGTTGCTTTTATGTCCCATAGCATGAATCCACATGAACGCAATTATCCCATAGCGGATAAGGAGATGCTAAGCATCATCTGTGCTTTGGAACTCTGGAGACATTACCTCGAAGGTTCACAGGAGCAATTCAAAATCTGGAATGATCATGTGAATTTGCAATACTTTATGAAAGCCCAAGATCTGAACCGTCGCCAAGCGCGATGGGCGCAATATTTGACGCGCTTCAATTATCTCTTCGTGTATAAGCCAGGCCCGACAAACACTAAAGCTGATGCTCTCTCTAGACAAGAAGATCATTCTGTGGGTCTTACCAAAGATAACAAAGGTATCACGATGATATCCCTGGAGAGGATACAGACTGCGACCACGGTCACAATCCAAGATGAAGGGGAAATCCTTAAGTCATTTATTTTCGACGCTCTGGTCGATATGAAAGAATCAGAGGTCATTACGTTATGCAAAGAAGAAGGAATCTGTGAAGAACGCAATGGATTCCTATATGATACAAAAGGAAGACTTTTTGTGCCTGAGGCACATGAAGAAGAGAAGAACTTGCGCATGCGAGTTCTCAGATTATGTCATGATTCTCCCATAGCCGGACATCCCGGTTATGAAAAGACCATTGATTTGGTCACCCGAAGCTATTGGTGGCCCGGAGTCACTAAATTTACGAAAGACTATGTGTCACGATGCAACAGATGTGCACGCATGAAAGGGTCTAATCAGGCTACGCCTGGTCTTCTACAACCTTTACCCATCCCCGCCGGCCCTTGGCAAGATGTATCTGTTGATTTTGTCACAGATTTACCACCGTCGAACGGTTTTGATTCAGTTTTAGTTTGCGTTGATCGCTTCTCAAAAGAAGTCGTTTTTATGCCATGCACAAAGACATCTATGGCCCTGGATACGGCTAAACTTTATTTACACCACATTTGGAAAAATCACGGCCTGCCACGATCGATTGTATCGGATCGCGGTCCACAATTTACAAGCCAAGTCATGAAAGACATATGCAAGCGCTTGGGAATTACCCAAAAGCTCTCCACAGCGCATCATCCTCAGACAGACGGACAAACTGAACGGATGATCAGAGATCTCCAACAGTATCTCCGCCTTTACTGCACAGAGCACCAAGAGAATTGGACGGACTGGCTTCCATTAGCCCAATTCTCATATAATTCAAAGAAGCAAGCGTCTACCGCGCTATCTCCATTTGAAGTCACACGCTCCTATCATCCACGAATGGGATTTGAGCAACGAGTTTCCAAGGCACCAGCTGCCTCTAGTTTCACAGACGAAATGGAAACAAGTATTGACAAAGCTAAAGCAAATATCTTGGCTTCCCAAGAGCGTATGAAACGCCAAGCGGATAAATCACGCTGGGATTCTCCTGCTTACGCTATCGGAGATAAAGTGTGGTTGGCAACAGAAAACTTACGTTTGACACGAGCTTCTCGAAAGCTAACGGAACGCTGGATTGGCCCCTATGAGATCACAGAACTCGTTGGCCCCAATGCAGTGCGCTTGCGCCTGCCCCGTTCCATGAGAATTCATGATGTCGTCAATATCTCACGTGTTAAACCATATAAAGAAAGACTACCCGGACAACCTGTGGTTGCTCCTAATCTGGTGTTAGTTACCGAAGATCGAGATGATCTTTATGAGGTCGACTATGTCGTTGACTCCAGATACAAAGGACGACGCCTTGAATACCTTGTCCACTGGAAAGGTTATGATGAGACAGATCGCACATGGGAACCAGAAGGACACCTCCTTCCGACGGCCAAACAGGCCATTTCTGATTTTCACTCCTCCCATCCTTCTGTGCCCCACAAGTTGCGCATCTTTCATTCGGCGTTTATTCGTCTCTTTTCTCCTCTGGAAAACTTGACTGTTTCTGCTATTGCACCCTTTGATCGCCTGGAAGTCGATCCCTAGCAGGGGGGTAGTGTTACAGGACATATTTTTCGCCTCTTCATACAAAGTCTATCGCACTCACGTTTGCCCTTATTGGCTAGTCCGATCAGGAGATATGCCTCTATCTCTCCTTATCTTATCTTATCAAGGAGTCACAGCCAGATTAGATCGTAAGTGCTGGCCTTGATCACAGACTCATCTAGACTTCCATGACATCACTATGACATCATGGGCTGGACCCTCTTTTACCTCTTCACCTTTTATCCATGCCTTTGCCTTACGACTCTCAAACATGTTTCACTATGCTTCTCTTCCATTCCTACTCACAGCCTTTATGATACATGTTTCATCCTTATGTTTCAGGGTATAGGGTAGATCCTTATATGGACATATGGTCACAACATGTACATATATTATTCTAGTATATAAAGACCCAAGGACCCAGCACTGGTTTCTCCAGTCTGGTTCTCTTGGAGATTTTCCTTGAGTCCATACCCACCTTTCCTAAGTCCTAAGGTCTAGTGCAACCTAGTCAGAGCCCTAGTGGTTCAAGGTTGTTTCAGTCTGCTTCTTACCATTGGGAAGGTATATGGATAAGTTTCCTTTGCCAATCACATTGAAAGTGTGGTTGTCTGCTAACCATATAGGCTTTGGAGGTACTGTATAGACATGAAGTCAATAAAACAGTCACAGGCTGATGACATATGCTATGAGGCACTGCTGTCATACAGTTCTGTGACTTTGTGCAAGGAGTTTGAGCTGTCATGTATAAGGGTTGCATAGCTGAGTGACGGTATGGATACCTTGTCAGTTGGTTCAACAGAATCTATGAATGTGAGCCAGACAGCATTAGGTTTGTTTGCCTTGCTTGTAGCATTTGCTCTTGTGGACATTTTGCCTTTGTTTGACAATTGTGCTGATGTATCTTTAGGTTTCTTTTCTTACAGTTTCCAGTCCTTTGGTGCTTGTCCTTCTTTACTGCCACCCTCTTTCCAGCAGTCACCCTTGTGGTGGCCTGTCCACCCACAGTTTCCACAATCGCCAGTGAAGCACTGCTTCTTTTTCTTTTTAGATAGATTTGTAGTAAATACAGTATCTTCAGCTAACTTAGCCTTTGTCTTAGGGTCCTGGATGATGAGGTGATCATACTTGTCTATGATCATATCAGCAAGGGTGTCTGCAGAGATAGTGTGGTTGGTGAGGCATAGACTGGAGGAAATGAAGGATAGGATACTGTTGTAGAAATGAGGCAAGGATACAAAGAGGATATTTTGCAGGTCTTCATCCACTATGGGATTTCCAACACTAGCTAACTCTTCTCACAGGGTTAGGATCTTGGTTATATGTGTACACGCATCACCTCCATCCTTTAGTTTTAGGTCATTGAGTTGCCATCTCAACTCAACACCAACTACAAGAGACCAAATCTTGAACATCTTTTTCAATGCAGCAAGTGCATTCTTTTCAAGCCATACAGCTAACTCTTTTTCATAGGTCCTGATCTCTGTGATTTTGTCTTTGGTGGTCGCTGTCCAGGCAGGCAAGTGCTGGCTAGCAGAGTCAATAGGCATTGGCTTTTTACCTTCAAGGTAGCCATTTAAGCCTCAACTTGCAAGTGCCAGTTGTAGATGAGATTTCCATGAGATCCAGTCTTTTCTTAATGGATCAAGTTTAGGAAGTTTGATATCTTTGGGGTCAGACATTCTTGGTGATGTTTGAGATGTTTGTTTTGTATGCTTAAGCATTCAGCCAGGGCTCATAACCTGTAGTACACAGTAGGCTCAATGCTGTGATAGTCAGTCACTAGGATATATAAGTACCTATAGTACGCAATAGGCTATAGGCTATCAGTCATGATACAATGGAGATACTCACCTCAGTGCTGTGGTAGTCAGTCACTGAGGTGAGTGGGGTGTGTTGTATGCATGTACAGTCTGATGCAAGATTACATAATGTGCATGGCCACAAACTGTTTGTACAGTACTCAAAGTAACTCCTACACTCATCCCTATCCCTGATCCACATCTCCATCCAATGTCTTCTCAGCTGACATTACTACTGCTTTCATCAATACTTCTATATCTTCCATCCTTGCTTCTCCATAGCCCCTCTCCATTTGAGTTGCCAAGTTAGAGATCAATTTCACTAATATGGAATGAGGACCAAAGGTAATTGACCATACCGATGACAATCTGGCCAATTAACTACAATCAGGTCCACTAGAGCTAGGGAAGTATGGAGACTTCCAGCATAACAAGGAAATAATGTTATAATTTGTCTGTTCAGACCTCTATGAGACTTGGTCCATGCATTTCGTGTGCTTATGTGGGTCAGAGAGGTGTATTGGTGATGGTAACTAATGCCTGGACTGTAACTAATGATTGTGCTATGTGGGGTAGTGCGTGTGTGGGTGAAAGCCCTTGGGCTTTCTGGCCTGAAGCAACACTGTGCTGGGGAGAGTGATCTGCATGGGTGGATTGGGCCACGAGCAGATGTGCTCGAGCTGGCGTGGAGTGTGCGACAGACAAGTGAGGGCGCCCGATTCTTGCATGTTGCTCTGCAAAGAGGGATTGGTGGATGGGGCAAAAAAGGACAGGTAGAGGTGAATACTTGGAAGTGTGTACAACGATTCAACTACGAGTGAGGACGAGGAGTGAAGTGTCGAGAGGCAAGTCGTGTGCCACTTCACTGCCTCATGCTTGGACTCTATTCTGGGTCTGTCACATGCCTCAACCAACTCAGAATGCCATCCATGCATTTTGTGTGCTTACATGGGTCAAAGAGGTGTATTGGTGATGGTAACTAATGCCTGGACTGTAACTAATGATTGTGCTATGTGGGGTAGTGCGTGTGTGGGCGAAAGCCCTTGGGCTTTCCGGCCCGAAGCAACACTGTGCCAGGGGGAGCGATCTGCGTTCCCATTCAGAAGGAACCTGTGATATGAGCGGATAAGCTCCCCCTGGTGGAAGGAACAGGGATTGGTTGCTCACCTAGCGGATGGGAGACATTGTGTGGACTGTGAGTCTTTCAATCATGTGTGGCCTTTCTTGGAGGTATGGTGCCAGGATGAGTGCGTGCTTCCGTAGGTAGTGCATGAATGATTCCCCAGACCACCAGCCCATGGTTTTTATGATGTTGAAGGGGGTGCCTATGAGGAGGTAGTGTAGGGTGCCCCCAATGCATAGGCTATGTCCTTTTACGGTTGCCATGTTGTGTCGGGTGACGACGTCTGTGATATGTTTGGTCACTTCTGTCTTTGTGAGTGGGCGTAGTCCCTTTGGATGGCGCCAGGCGAAGAGGTGGTTCTCTGGGGACGGGCTGTTGATGGCAAAGTGATTGTTCAGCCATGCGACGGGGTCTGTGAGATGGTCAATGGAGGCACAGTGTGTGGTTTCACCCATGGACGAGCACTTTGTGAAAGGGATTTTGAAAGAAATTATGGGCTGGTCTTTGTCGTTGTTGTCGCTTTGCATGTCTCTCTGTTGGATGTAGAGTTTGGGCTTGCTTTGATATTTGGCTATGGAGGGGACGGTGAACTCACCCAGCTGGGAGACGGAGTAGAAGGTGATGAGCATGCATGCAAACATGGTGGCGTCATGGGGTTGTGTCAGGTCCATGTATGTCAGGAAGAGTTGCAGTGTGCTGCATTCGAAGGGGATGCGCTTCGGTTGAGTTAGCGCCATTGGTGCCAGTCGAGATGCCTCTTCGGTGATGGATTTCATTTCGTCTTCGTTGATGTTCCATGGCATGCCATGTAGGCAGTGCCAGGCCCAAATGGCTGCTACATAATTAGAGATTGCCGATTTAGAGTATCCTCCCACGCAGGCTGCGATGAAAGCAAACAGGAGCGGCTGTGACATGGGGGCACGTTGTGTGTCAGGAATGTTGTGTAAATCACAATATACATGAAAGGTTAATAGTCCTGCACCATAGGTCTCCTTTGTACTCTGTGCTAGTGTGGCTTCTTTGACGTCTAATATACGATCTAAATGAGAGTCTGGGATGGGAATGCACTGGCCCGAGGGGTCATAAAAGGAGTGTGGTGGTTCTGTTGTCAGTAGCCACAGCCTGAGATGGTCTCTTGCGAGGCAGTAGGGTCGGAGTGAAGATGGTTTCGGGATGAGGTTGGAAGGATAAGGTCTCAGGCTGTGGTCCAACAGGGTGACAGAGGATGCGTGTGATTGAATGGAGTTATTGAATCTCGACATCTGGGATTTCTTGGTAGAGGCTCTCTTGGATGAGGATGTCCTCTGCCATGTCCTCCTCTCGCCAACGTTGTCTGGCATGATCGTTGTTGTGCCGTTGTTTTGTTGTGTGAGTGCACGTGGAACGGTTTGTCTGAGGGACGTGCATGGTGCACTCTCATGGAGTGATGGCATCCATGGTGTCGATAATGAAGGAAATGAGGTGGGGAGGGAGGGGAATGCGCGGAAGGAGAAGATAGTGCGGTGGGTAGACACCTCTCAATGGACCGTCGGTGGGGTTGTTCTCACTGCAGACGTACTTTGTGCGTATGTCCTTGAGGTTATGGCTTTTAGCAAGGTAATCGTGGATGTGTTTGAAGATGGCATTGGTGGCTGCGTTGCGGTGGCGACCTGTCCACCATCCTTCCATGACACTGGTGTTGTCACCATAGACCGTGACCTGCAGTGTGTCTGGGAGGGTCATGTCGATGGTGCAAGCAAGAAGTTCAAAGCCGACCACTTTCACCCAACTGATGTCACGTTGAGCGCCGTGGGTGGTTTGCTACCCTGGAAGGAGGCATCAAGCCCACCATTGCGTGCCAATGATAATCCCAATGCCCACGCCAGAGCTGGCATCGGAGAATGCAGTGACGTCAGGGAAGGGGGTGGGGGGTTGGAGGTCTAGCTTCACATATCCCAGTCAAAGGACGTCGTCCCACCAAATTAAGTCACCCTCGATGCCTTTTATTGGGCAGTGCGGCATGAATGGTTTGTCTGAGCACAGCCTTATCATGCACTCGAGGCCTGTGAGGTATGCTCTGCCACGTAGGGCTGCCAAGGCGTGTAGTAGTTTGCCATATATCCGCTGTACGTCTTTGAGGACATGCGTGGAGCGTGTTATCCACTCGGTTGTTCGGTATTTTTCAACTTTGTCTGGTGCAAGTTTGGTTGTGCATGTGGTGAGGTCCCACTGGAATCCCAGGTATGTAACACTAGTGGTAAATAGTTGGTCCTTTGAGCGTTCCCATGGGATTCCTAGGCGTTCAGAGACGGTGTCGATGTCAGACATGTTGTACGTGAAGGATGTGTCATGTTGTGATCGGACGGAAGCGCTGGATATGTTACGATTTCCTTACTCTATCCTGGCGTCTTTCTCATTTCCTCGTGCATCGCTTATCTTGCCGCTCCATTGATCTGTCTAGAACGCTTTGAGCACGCTTTGCTCGTTGTCGGACTGGATACGATGTATCTATACACATAGCCCCTTGGCTATGTGCTTCGCCTTCATCATTTGTTTTATCTCCATGTTCCGTGATCTTGATGGACAGCTTCCTCCGCAGTCCGGTTCTCTCGCACCGGCTTAG
>JBBPUD010000691.1:0-11676 GCA_038094475.1 Phylloporus aff. rhodophaeus
CAGTACCTTGTCACTGTCGAGCCTCCGCGCGTCGACTCCTTGCCACCGTCGAGCCTCTGCGCGTCGACTCCTTGTGACCTTGCTTCCGTCGAGGCTACGCTCGTTCCTACCCGGACCAAGCGTAACAACCACCATCACCCACAGGACGACAAGGAGGACAGGATAGCACACCCATCACCCACCAGGACAATGTGTGGGAGGCATAACCACGCACGGTACTACTACCATCACAAGAGGGGAGCACGTGACAGCACACCCACTGCCCACCAGGATGACGCGTGGTGGGTGACATGCACCACCACCATCACTACTGCAACGGCAGGAAGGTGTGTAACTGCACATGGTGTACCCACCACCCACAGTGTGGGCAGAATAAGTCTCAGGTGACTGTGACAGAGTCAACTAATATATTACCTGTAGGCAGAATAAGTCTACAGGAGTATAAGTACAAGTCTAAGTAAATGTGTAAAGGTATCTTACCTCAGGTGACTGTGACAGAGTTAACTGAGGTGAGGCAAACTTCGAGTGCAGGAAAAGTAGGTCCATGATTACTAAGCAAATGTGGCTATGTTGTTTGAAACTCCAACACTCCCACTCAAACAACACAAAGTCCAAGTTCCATAGCAAAATGCTTGGTCTTAGCAGAAGGGAGAGCCTTTGTAAGTGTATCAGCAATCGTACTGTCTGTAGGGCAATAGAGTAAAAGAATAGAACTGGCAGCAACGGAGAAATGGATAAAATGGTAACAGATATCAATATGTTTGGTGTGTGCATGGTAGTTGCCATTCTTTGTCAGTGTGATGGCAGACTGATTGTCGTTGTAGAGTATGGTCAGGTCATGGAGTGGTCCAAAAACTTCACTGATGAGACGTTGGAGCCATAGAGCTTCTTTGGCAGCATGCATAGATGCAACGTATTCAGCTTCTGTTGTCAAAAGCGTAACCAGCTCTTGCTTCCGTGAGCCCCAGGAAACTGCCCCTCCATCTATGAGGAATGCGTAACCAGATATGGCGTGTCAATGTTCCTGGGATGTACCATCTGCATCGGCGTACCCTACTAAGTTCTTCATCTGGGTTCCGTAGGTCAGGGACCATGCCTTTGTGTCTATTAAGTAGTGGTAAATGCGTTTGAGTGCCTCCCAATGCGGCAGGCCTGGGTTCTCCATAAATTGTGCAAGTGTTGAGACGATGAATACAATGTCAGGATGTGTACCAACAGCTAGGTATATGAGGGAGCCTAACGCTGCACAATATGGGACTTGGCACATTTTTGTGATGTTGGTAGCTGATTTGGGTAACTGTGAGGATGAGAGCTGGGTATGCGGGTTGATCAGGATAGAGACAGGCTTTTGATCTGCAAAGTTGTACTTCGTCAGTATCGCTTCGATGTATGGCTGCTGGGATAGGAATATTGTGCATGCGTCACGGTTGCGTGTCACTTTCATCCCAAGCAACCAGCTGATCGGTCCAAGATCAGCGATCTTGAACCACGACCCAATTTCCTGCTTGAATACCTTCACCAACATTTTTGATGACCCCGTTACAGTGCAGTTGTCGACGTGTGATGTGAGGATCAGCAGCTCAGCACCTATTTGCACCACAAATACCCCCCAGTCTGCCTCTGTGTGGCTCAGGCCCAAATCGGTGAGTTCATGGCAAAGCCGTTGGTACCACTTTAACACTCCTTGTTTTGAGCCATACAACGCCACACGTAAGCGCGCGACAAGGTCTTTGCCTCGTTTGTCGAAGCTGGGTGGCAGCTCCATGAATATGACTTTATTGTCGTCTAGTTGGCCATTAAGGAATGCAAAGTGGAAGTCGAAGACATCGATATCCCAGTCGTAGTGAGCAGCAATTGCAAGAATAAGGAGCAGGGAGGATAGACGCACAACCAGGGCATATGTTTCATAGTAATCAACACCCTGTACCTGTGTGAACCCATGGGCAACGAGTCACGCTTTGTACTTGTCGATTTCGCTGGCTGCGTTTTTCTTTATCTTGAAAACCCATTTGCTGTTGACAATGTTCATGCCTTTTGCTGGTCGTGGTACAATGTCCCACGTGTGTGTGTCATCAAGACTCTTCAATTCCGCTCTTATCACCTTGTCCCATTGAGGCCAATTGGATTGCTTTTGTGCTTCATCGATGGTGTGTGGTTCCAGCACCTCAATTGCTTGTGTTCCCACGTACATTGCATAAGTAGCTTCTTCGTCACCCCATTCAACAGTGCCATCGCCTTCTATATCCGCATACTTCCCATCACTCTCGCAACAGCCCTCAAGAGCTACCTGTTGGATCCCACACAGGAACATTGGGCCCTCACTACATCCCTCAAGCAAGCCTTCACCATCGTGCAACATTTGCATGTAGGGCGATTCAGTTCGCTGACGGCTTGATCAACAAAGCTTGACGGCTGGGGTTTCAGTAGGTGCAGAAGGCAAAGAAGCAATAGGGCAGGGTTCAGGTGCGTTGCTGTGGATTTCTGAGTTGACGTGGCACTGATTGTTTGCAACTGCTGACTTGCCTGTAGGTTTATCGGCATGGCCACCACTCTCCTCCTCAATCTGCGTCTGTTTGCAGTACAGAGGTGCATCGTCTGAACGTTCAAACGAGACGTTTCACTCAACTGACACAACATGGCGATTTTTGTCATAGACATGTTGCGCCCCGCTATCAGCATCAAAACCCACCCATCGCCCTTCGCGTGCCCTTGCGTCAAGTTTGGGGCTGCTATTGTCATGAACCCACACACACGTACCCCATTGCGGGATATTGGCAAGACTAGGCTTTTTGCCTGTTAGCAGCTTGTGCAGCGTCTTGCCGTTGAGTACTCGGGAGCTGGTGCAGTTTTTGATCCATACGATGTGCACTAATGCTTCGCCCCATAGATTCTTCAGGAGTCCGCTAGCATGTAGGACAGTATGCACCCACTTGACAAGTGTGTGGTTCAGTCGTTCAGTGATGCCATTGTGCTGGGGTGTGTCATGCGTGGTGAGTTTGCACTCCATGCCTTGGGATTTGAGGTACCAGCTGAATTCTTCGCTCAAGTACTCTCCCCCATGATCTGAGCACAACTGCTTAATAATGGCACTTCGCTGTGTCTTCGCCCACGCTGTATAGGTCTGATAGGCATCGAACATATCGGATTTCACTGCGAGCAAATAAAGGTGTGTGTAGTGGGTGTGGTCATCCATGAACAACACATAAAATTTTTTGTGTCCAGGGGTTTGCACGTCTGATAGTCCCCAAACGTCCGTGTGCACTTCATCACTGAAACATTTGCACTGCTTTGGTTTGCAAACATTCCCGATAGGTTTGTGTACAGCTTTTCCATACTTGCATGACTCGCACTGACCCATCGTTTGATGTAGTGGGTCCAGCTTGATCCCCTTGACCATTCTCTTCACCAGCATGTCATGTATCATTGATGGCACAATATGCGAGAGTTGTGCATGCAGCTCCTCCATGGTAAGTGTCTCCATAGAGTTGGCAGTGCCTGTGAACGCATGTTTCGTGGTGTGTTTAACACAGTACAGACCATTGCTGACAGGGATTTCCCCCACCAGCTGCCTTTTGGTGTTGAAGATTCAGCATACAGAGTCATGGAAGAGTGCGGCGTATCCTGCAGTGACCAACCTGCTGACTGAGACAAGGGTGACACCCATGGATGGTGCATAGAGCACATCCTTTAGGAGTATGCATGTTTTTGTATCACCGTTAGGAACCTCGATGAGAAGGTCTCCATGTCCAGTTGCTTCAAATGTATGCTTGTCAGCCGCTCTAATTGGCTTGGGGGCAATGGGGGTGAAATTGATGAATTGGTCGCAGTAGGGTGATAGGTGCTGCAATGCACTGCTGTCATACAACTCAACTACAGTGGTTGGTGAGTTCGTTTGCGCTAGAACAGCATATGGGAGTGTTGTCACAGTATCCATGTCATGTGCATCAGCCAGCCATACAGCGTCTGGTTCACTTTCTGTGGATGCAACATGTGCTGATTTTGTTCCTTTAGGTTTCTTTCCCCGCAACTTCCACCCTTTTGGTGTGTGCCCATGCTTTCCACCGCCTTCCTCCCAGCAATCTCAGCTTTGGTGCCCATGCCACCCACAATTGTTACAGTCACCCTCAAATTTCTTTGTACGTCCTTTTCCTTTGTCCTTTGTGTCAGCGTGAAGAGCGACATTGTCCTTTTCAGGTTTTGACTTCATGATGCCTTGTGTGACAAATTGGTCATATGCGTCTGTGGCAGCGGACATCAACTCGGATGTGGTGACATGGTGGTTTAGAAGTTGCATGTTGGTTGAGACAGAGGTGAGGACAGGGTTATAGGAGTGGGGTAGGGATGGGAAGACCATGTTGAATAGATCATCATCGGATACAGCAGAACCAAGTGATGCGAGCTCTTCATGAAGAAGTCACATTTTGTCGAAATGGATATGGATATTGCCACCATCTTTGAGCCACAACTCATTGAGTTGTCGCTGCTTTTCTTGGGTGACAACTAGGGACCGGTTTTTGAATTTGTCCTTTAGAGTGACATACCAGTCGTGTGATGTGTCTTTCGACATGACTTCAATGAAAAGGGAGTTGGGGATGGTGACAGCGATTTGTTGTTTTACGATGGCATCTTCTTCTGTTCACGTTGCAAGTTAATCTTTGTACTTTCGGATAGACTCAATCTCTTCCTGTGTGGTTGCTACCCATGCTGGAGATTGTTTTGTCACTGGGTTAACAGGTGCCAGTTTTGTTCCAAACAAGTATCCGTGTAGTCCACATGCCATGAGGGATAGCTCAAGGCAATGTCTCCACACTGGCCAGTCTGTCCCCAAAGCATCTAGCTTTGGGACTTCTAGTACCCTATCTCCAACTCTGGCAGACATGGTTTCTTTTGAGTAACGAATTGATGTTAGACTTTTCGTGTGATACTATTCAGTCAAGCTCTACAGGGCTCATAACCTATAGGCAGAATAAGTCTCAGGTGACTGTGACAGAGTCAACTAATATATTACCTGTAGGCAGAATAAGTCTACAGGAGTATAAGTACAAGTCTAAGTAAATGTATAAAGGTATTTTACCTCAGGTGACTGCGACAGAGTCAACTGAGGTGAGGCAAACTTCGAGTGCATGAAAAGTAGGTCCATGATTACTAAGCAAATGTGGCTATGTCATTTGAAACTCCAATACACAGGACAACAAGGAGGGCAGCACAGCACAACAGCACACCCACCAGGACAATGCACAGGAGGTACAACCACACATAGCACTACCACCACCATCATGAGAGGGCAGCGCAGCATGACGGTACACCCACTACCCACCGGGACAACGCATGGTGGGCAACATGCACCACCACCATCACTACCGCAATGGCAAGGAGGTGTGCAACTGTGCATGGTACACCCACTATCCATGGGATGATGAGGAAGGTGGGGCAGTGCAATGGCGCATCCACCACCCACCAGGACAACACATGGGAGGTACACCACCACAATGGTGCACCCACCATCCACAGGACATCAAGAAGGGCAGGGTAGTGCAACGGTGCACCCACCACCCACCAGGACAACACGTGGGGGTGCAACTACATGTGTACTACCACCACCATCACAACGATGGTGGGAAGATGCACAACTGTGCATGGCACACCCACTACCTGCAGGATGAGGAGAAGGGCGGGATAGTACAATAGCGTATCCACCGCCCACCAGGACAACACATGGGAGGTGCAACCATGCATGGCCCTCCATCACCCCAGGATGACGAGGAGGGCAGAGTAGTGCAATGGTGTACCTACCACCAACCAGGACAATGTGTGGGAGGTGCAACCACACACGGCACTGGTACCATCCACAGGACAACCAGGAGGGCAAGGTAGCGCAACGGCGCATCCACCACCCACCAGGACAACATGCAGGATGTGCAACCATTCATGACACCACCACCACCACCCACTAGGATGACACACAGGGGAAAAATGGTGCACACACCACCTACCAAGTGACAAGGAAGGTGGGGGCAGCACAACAGTGCATCCTTCACCAACCAGGCAACACGCAGAAGGCCCAACAGCACATAGTGCACCTATCACCCACAGGACAACAAAGAGGGCATGGCTGCACAATGGTGCACCCACCACCCACCAGGACAACATGTGGGAGGCACAATAGCACGTGCACCACATACATGGCTCACCAGACGAGAAGGAAGGAGAAGGCAGCACAATGGCACATGGAAGGTGCAACCATGCACACCATCACCACTACCACCATGACACCATGGTGGGGCGCAATGAAGCATGGCAAACCCACCACCCACGGGACAATGACGAGGACAGGGCTGCACAACGGCATATCTACCACCTGCCAGGACGACCTGCAGGGGCACAAGGGCACACACACCACCCAGCAACACATCCGAGGATGTGCGGCACCCACCATCACAATGCCAGCCATGAAGGTAATGGTGATGGCAGGCAGTATATAGTACATGTACAGTAGATAGTTAATATATTTTATTTAACTATCTAATTCTGAGGGGAAGAAAAAAAAAATACTGCGATACTACAGATATTGTACAGACTCGTACGGTGAACTACAGTCATCCAGCTGCTCCAGCATTCACATGCTGTACAGCCACCTGTTACAATTCTTTCACTTTATTGTCATGTTCTTCTTTCATGTCACATCTCTTACTTTGCCTTACCAATGCTTCTCTCCGAGTGTGATGAGCATATGCTCATCATTCTAGGATGTTCCACGCTTTGTCTGTATAATCATTGATGACTTCTTTCTTCACAGTACATGACCAATTCCTGTTTCACATCGTGCTTGTTTCCTCTTCCTGTGTTTCCTTGATCTTGTTTCAGACAGCCTTTTCCACAGTCTGGTTCTCTCACACCAGCTTAGTATTCTGATCTTCCATCTTGTTCTCTGATATTCCATGCTGCACATTTGCCCCATGTAAATACTTAGACTAGACACCTGCATCTGGAAAAAATATAATTGCTATATAGTACTATGTAGCACATATAGTTCTGTAGCATCCATCGTCTTCTCCCCTCTCTATAGAACTATGTAGAACACAGAAAACTACAGTAGCACATATAGCAGGTCTTGTAGTACAATATAGTGTCCAGTAGTCACTCTATTTCAAGCTCAAACTATCATAGACAGCAGAAAGCAATATGATTGGCATATCATGCTACATAGCACCAGATCTAGCCTGCTACAACAAACCACCAATACCCTAAAAATTCAACCTGCTACCTTGCTCACACCTTGTCTGGGCACACCATCACCCCCCTTCATCTTGCTGTTGTCATCATGGGCATGCTGTTACAGCCCCCTCACCCTTGTCCCCAACACCATGATGCTGGGTGCGCTGCCACCATTTTGCCCTATCAATGTCGATGTTGTGGTGGTGGAGGTAGGGTGCACCATCTCACCCTGTCATTGTCATCAACTGCACTGGTAGTGGCGGCATTATTGCATCTCCTTGTCCTCATCATGGTGGAGGGCCATGTGAGCCATTCACCTCATGGTGGTGGTGGAAGGCTGGGCAAGCCATTTCACCTCATCATCGTTGTCAGCACTGTCATGTCTCCCCACCCTTGCTGTTGTGGTGGTGAAGGCCATGCATACCATGGGTTTATGATGGCTACATCGCTGCACCACTCTTGCCCTTGGTGGTCATGCACCGTTTTCCAGCACGGTGGTGATTGTGGGCATGCTACTGTGCTGCCCTCACCTCTGTGGTGGTGGTCACTGTTGCATGTCATGGTGTTGGTGGCATGCACACTGTGCTGCGTTCACCCTCACTGATACACGAAGTGCACCAAGGCGAGGACAAAGGTTGAACGTTACTCGTTTGACAGAGGACGCTCACGAAGAGGTACAACAACGTCGTCAAAGAGTTCTCAGAGAGTTTGCAAGGTATGACACGAGATGTACACTTGTATTGTGTAGATCAAGTATGAGTACATCGAGTGTCTTCTCTAAGTATTTATACGATCACAGTGCGCAGCAAAGGAAGGTTGTAGAACAGTGTGGAATGTAGGATCACTAAGTCGGCGTGAGAGAGCCGAACTGTGGAGAGAGGCTGTCCGAAACAGGATCAAGAACATAGCAAGGTAAAACAGGAACGAGGGCGAAACAGGGACTTGAAGGAGAGAACCTGTGTGAAGTTATATGTTACTGGTTGTACAGCAAGAAGGAAGTACGATCTAGAACGATGAGAGAATGCTCATCGTGCTTGGTGAGAATCATAGGAAGGACGAAGAACGAGATACAGCGGATGAGAAGAAGAACGTGACGATGAAGCGAAAGAAGTGTAACATTACCCCCTTTGTAGAGTTGCGTCCCTGGCGCAACTTTTCAACCTCCAATCAGGAGTCGTTCAAGATTGCTCGGCGGGCATGGGGTGATCAGGTCCATGGAGATGTGGACATTGCGGCTCAGTATGTCCAAATTGATCACAATGGAAGCAGACCTCTCGAGGACACCAAGTGGGTCTGTGTCCCTATCGTTGACAAGTAGTGTATTGTAAGGTGAGGCAAAGGCGCTGGGGATGACCAGGAGCGACAACGTGACAGTGGGCATCGGTAAAGAGGGCATTCATATCTATAGTGACCAGCGTGGTTGCACTGGAAGCAACGAGTGAAGTGAGATGCAGGAGGTCTGACATAGGGGTTATGGAGGAGGCGTGTGGGCGCAAATAGAATGGATACATAATCCTCCAACGTGGACTACGTAGGCACTGTTATAAGAGAGGGCTTGCTGATCAACCTGTCAAAATCCACCTGGAGGGTTGAGCAAAAATGGGATTATATCGTCTTCCACGACACGTGGTTGAACAACTGGAGTGGGGGCAGGGAAGGGAGAGTCTTCTGAGGGAGGAGAGGAAATGCGTAATGCCAGGGGCAACGGGGGAGGGGAAAGCAAAGGAGTTTCTCGAGGTGAAAGGCTAATGCTAGTTAAATAGGCTGCGCGCTGTCAAAGTGTAACTCCGTATATCTTCCAATACTTCCGATGTTTCCGAAATTCCCGCGCTTCCGACGCTTCCAGAAGTTTCCCGTGCAGCCACTCCTGACAGTCTTGAAGCACTTCCACCTCAGGAAGACCGGAAACACTCAGTTTTCGGTACTCATTCCATTTATACAAATTTGGACATTCCGGAGTTTTACATGATCACAACTCCGCCCATATTTTTAGCTTTACGTTACTTTTCTCTCACCTCAGTCGTGTTTCACACCGTGGGCAGTGACTGAGGTGAGACTCCAGTTGTTTTTCATTGTAGTTCTAGCTAATGTAGTACTGTAGTGGGCACACCTGCCCTTACTATAGTTACAACAGGTTATGAGCCCTGCTAGCGCACACTAGTAGGAATCTTATTCTTACACGACTCACCTCACTCCATCTCCATCTCTGCCCTGACGCATCCTGGGCCTTCTGAAATGCCTTCTGAACACAACCACAGTGAAACTGCTGCTGTCTGTCCAGTTTTAACTGGACCCTTAAACTTCGAAATATGGAAACTTCGCATCACAGCCAGACTGCAGCGCGAAAAGGTCCTTGGTGTTGTCCTTGGCACTGACTCAATTTCAACCAACACACCCACTCTCAGTGCCAGTCAGACTGGTACACCCAAAATCACCTCCGAAATCACTTCTGGAGCCAGTTCCACTGAGGACACCCGAAAGTGGATGGAACGTGATGAGAAAGCACATGGGATAATCCAGGACCACATCTCAGATGCACTCCTTATCAAGACACAACAGCACACCACTGCGAAGGATCTCTATGATGCTCTTATAAACCTTCACCAAGCATCAAACCTTGCCTCTGCCTTCTACTCCTTCCAGCAACTCTTTGCATCAGAATGGGATGAGAAATCTGACATTTCCAACCACATTGCCTCCATCCGTACCCTCGAGTCACGCCTCACCGGAATGAAGTTTCCTGTCGATGGAAAGATCCTCGCATTCATCCTTCTAAACTCTCTTCCCAAAACTGCAGAGTGGAATGCATTCGCCTCATCAGTCATCAACACAACTGAAGAGGCAAAACTCACTTTCGACATGGTGGAAACCCGCATTCTCTCCGAAGATGCCCGACTGAGGCTTCCAAACACCTCCGATTTGGCATATGCAGCCAAATCTGACCGGAAGAAGAAGCCCAAAGGGGACAAGTGGTGTGAATACCACTGCACTATGGGACACAACACACAGGAGTGTCGGAGTTATCAGTTCTGGCCTACAGAACTGAAGGAGAAATACAAAAGAGAAAAGGCAAATAATGTGGACGGAGCTTCCAACCGGAAAGCAGAACCACCAGATCCGAAACATGTAACTAGTGAACATGTAGACTGTGCCTTATACCAACGGATTCAGGCTTATGTCTCGTCTGATCCTAAGACCACATCTCAACTCCCTATCATTATCGACTCAGGCGCAACATCCCACATGGTTCCACACCGGAAATGGTTCCAATCCTACTCCACTCTTTTCCCACCTCGCTCGGTGCAATTCGGAGACAATTCCACAGTTAAGGCAATCGGAATCAGAAGTGTCATTCTTCGATCTATCATAAAGGGAAAAAGATATGAAATCTCCCTCAGTGATGTCCTACATGTTCCAGAATTCACGTTGTCCCTTATCTCTGTCACAAAACTGGCCAAAGCAGGATTATCTGCATCTTTCCCAGCAAATGCTACTTCATGCTTTATATGGAAGGGTCCTTATACAGTTCTCATGGGATCGCATATAGATGGACTTTATCATGCAACTGCAACCCCACAAACCATACCGGAATCTGGGCTGGTCTCTGTGGACATAAATCTACTACACAGACGCATGGGACACATTTCAGTACTGCGAATCCAGACCATGGTCCGACAAGGCCAACTACATGGTATTGATGCCATTACCGGAACTCCGAAATTTTGTGAACCTTGTACAATTGGAAAGATGAAAAAGCTTCCTTTTGAGTCCAGAAGTGAGCAGCGGACCACCAAACCACTACAAGTAGTCCATACAGATGTTGGTGGCCCAATAACTCCCCAATCTCGGGAAGGATACCAGTACTGGCTACTTATCGTTGATGATTTCTCCCGATTCCCTTGGATCTACTTCCTAAAGCAGAAAAGTGATGTCAAGGACACATATGAAAAATGGAAGGCAGATGTAAAGGCTTTCTTTCACACAGAAATAGAGACAGAGCAATTCTCAGACTTGCATGTCAAATTTCTATGCAGTGATGGAGGAAGTGAATATGTCAACACCGAGTTCCGAAACACACTCCAAAGCGATGGAACTATTCTGGAAACCTCAGCACCATACACTCCGGAACAAAATGGGCTTGCAGAACGAATGAACCAAACTCTCTCGTATCTTGCAAACACCATGTTAGAAGACTCTAAACTTCCAAAATCATTCTGGACTGATGCCATGTCCACTGCAACATACGTTACAGGTCGTAGCCCAACATCTGCTCTAAAAGGCAACAACCCCTACTCTTTGCTCTTTGATCGTCAGGTTGATCCTACTGTATTTCGACCCTTTGGATGCATTGCCTATGCTCTTGTACCAAAAGAACATCGTGGTGGAAAATTCCAATCCCATGGACGGAAGTGTGTACTGCTTGGGTACACTTATGGACAGCGAGCCTACAAACTCCTTGAC
>JBBPUD010000692.1:0-11641 GCA_038094475.1 Phylloporus aff. rhodophaeus
AAGACTAACAACTTTTACGGTACTTAACACTAGTACTTGCTATCGGCCGAAGTGGTGTCCGAGGTCTGACACAAAGCTAAGTAACTGAACTCCCAAAACTATGTGCCGAGTGTGCCGAGACGACGTGTGTTGCGTCGAACCGAGCACGATTGTCCGGGCTTCCATATTTTATAGGCCTCGTTAAACAGGTCATTTACGGGCTCTCTACGATGACGCTCAATACCGTTGTGTAGGAGACAACGTATACTTGCTGGTCTGGGAGATGCGTGTCTCCCAAGTTGGCCTGTTCCCCCTCGTGCTATCAACAAACTGCTTCCTTGCGGCTTTGTACAATCCTCTCGACGTCGTCTTTGTCGTCACACTGTCGTGTCTTGCATAACGTTCCGGATGCGTTGATTAGCCTTGGAACGGACAATGTGGGTTGGAATTTGAATCATCTCAGGTGGGTGAGGATGGCGATGTCAGTCATCATGAAGCGATTGTCAAAGGGGACAACGATGCAGTCAAAGACATAGAGATCCTGGTCGTTGAAGCTTCTGTAACACTGACAGCCGCAGTACCTGGGTCACCGACACGCAGTCCGCGAAACGCATTCACGAGGGAAGACTTGCCACTACCACATACCCCTGCGACTGCAAAATCTTTAAATGCTTTTCAGCATCTGTCCTAGCCTCGTTACTTTGATCCGCAGCCCGCTGCGCCATCTCTGCCTCTTGCTTCGCAGCCGGAACCACTGTCTGCACGTTCTCTTGTTATTCGCGCGTATGCACCTTGGAGAGGGGAGACTGGGACGCTAGCAGGGACACCCGGAAGGCGTGCGGGTGCTGGATCGGTGACTACCTATGACAGCCGACGACTAGGACCTACTACGCCAGGACCCCCAACACCGCACACGCTCTCCACGCATCCCGGTCCCACCGCCACAACCTACACCTACTGCGCCCTTCATAATGTTCCTGTTGCACAGGAATTTGTTGCGGCCAGAAGGTGCATGCAATGGTCGTTAAGCGTTGGAATGGAGCCTACCAAAGTCTTGCACACACCTGTACGATCAAGGGGTCACACGTGGTGCCAGATACCTGGTCCGTGTCCATTTGTGCGTCTTTAGAAGACCCTGGTCAAGGGTATGTGTCCGATCTGAACGAATCAAGAACATACGATGTGTCGCGAGGGGAAGGTGCTCTGTGAAAGGGTTTTCTGGATACAGGAAGGCGATTAACTCGTTGGAGAGGGGAGACTGAGACAGACCCTGGAAGGCTAGCAGGGAAACCTGGAAGGCGTGCGGGTGCTGGATTGATGACTACGACTAGGACCTACTACACTAGGACCCCCCGACACCGCACACGCCCTCCCCGCAGCCCGGTCCCACTGCCACAACGTGTGCGCACACTGTGGGGGAGAATACCTATGAGAGGTAATGCGGGGGAGTGAAGGCATACTCATTGAGGTGGGGTTGGGGTTGGGCGAGGGCAGGGAATGGATGCGAAGCACAAGCTGGCAGCGGCGAGCGCAAGTGATAATGAAACAGAAACAAGGAGAGGCTATCAATGATGCTCATGGTGTCCTAGGTCTTTGACGCGTGGTCTTCATATGCCACCAACGCAACGTTTTCGTTGCATAGAAATGCACGGGGCCGTCCCCTTATCGCACAAACCCGTTTCCACGTATCCAGCCTACACCTTTCGACGATGGGAGGCGGTCATTCTAGCCATTATGAACCAGATTGGGATGCTATCGAACGAAAGAGAGAAGAAGCCGAAGAAGCCCGTCGATGGGCAGAGGAGCAACAATGGATTGCAGAGGAGACTGCCCGATTGGCCGAAGAAGAAGCTGAGCGCGAGGAGGAGGAGCGATGGTGGAGGGAATACGAGGCGCAAGTCGCTGCGGAGAGGGCTGCTGAAGAAGCTAGGGAGGAGGCCAGGCGAATTCGTCAAGAGATGGAGGCTGCAGAGCGCGCTGCTCGAGCTGCTTGGCAAGTAGCAGAGGCACAAGTCCGTGCAGAACGAGAGCGTCAGGAAAGGATGCAAAGGGAGCTCGAAGAGGAACGAGAGCGCATCAGGGTTGCTGAAGAGGCTGCGAGGCAGGCTGCCATTGCTGCTCAGGAAGAAGAAGCCCGACGTCAGAGAGCCCGCGAGGAAGAGATCGCGAGAGCGAGACGAGAGCAGGCTGCCGCAGAGGAGGCTGCTCGTAAGGCGGCCGAAGAAGCTAAGAAGGCCAAGGAGGAGCAAGAAAAGGTGGCGAAACAGCTCAGGGAGGGGATCCAGCCTGTCGTGATGCCCACCTCAGATGAGATCCAAGCAGCAAAAGAAAAAGCGCAGTACAAGGATGGAACCCTCCACTTTGCCGTGGCCGGTGTGGCCGGCAGCGGTAAATCATCCTTGATCAACGCTCTCTGTGGCATGGGTAATCAAGACCTTGGGGCGGCTCCCACTGGGGTCGTAGAGACTACGTTGGAGGTCGGTCGATACCCTGATCCTAATCATGCCGATTTCGCATGGTACGACGTGCCAGGATCTGGGACGTTGAAGATCCCCGATTGGCAATACTTCAACTCTCAAGGACTGTACATCTTTGACTGTGTCATTGTCCTGTTCAACAATCGATTCACGATGACGGACCAAGCGATCCTGACGAACTGTCGTCGTTTCAAGATCCCGACGTTCATTGTGCGTTCGAAGGCGGACCAGCACATTCGCAACCTGATGCATGAGATGGGGTATGATTCGGATGCTGAGACGGAGACGAGGGAGGGAACGTACAAGGCTGCGCGAGAAGAGTTCATTGAAGAGACATGCCGAAGTGTCAAGGAGAACTTGGCATCAGCGCAACTGCCTGAGCAACGGGTGTACATCGTCTCTTTCAAGACATTGCTGGGGATCGTTCGGGACAAATCCCCAAAGAAGACGATTGACGAACTCGAATTTCTGAGGGACGTGTATGGGGAGGGATATGGGGGTCGAAGGCATTGGATCCCGAATGGACATGGGTCTGCGCAGAGTCATTAATGACTTTTCTCGTATGTTGCCTCAAAATGGGTGTGTCAATGGGTTTACTGCTTGCTTACCTCATCTTTTACTACGTCAGGTATGAATTGCAGTGTGACAGTGATATGATGTCATAGTGATGGCAGTGCCCTCCCATGCCTTCTCATCGTGGTATTCGGAGATTTGAGATGCGGTACTTTTTGCACTGCCCACGGCGTGGCTGTGGGATATTTCTAGAACTTGCGGAGATATGATTCAATGACTCTATAAGACGTCGAATGAGCGGAGTCGCCGCCAAAAACACCCCTGACGAAGAACATGATGGTCACCATCCCTCAGGCAGCTGCCCCCAAACTATTCAGCATCTCCAACATCATCCCTTCCCCCTCACTCGACAAGCCGACTCGTCTCTCATTCGATTTGGCTGGCGTACTAGCTGGTTTACTGGGCGGGGATGATGCCTTTTCCGCTATGGTTTCCGTGCATGTGTACGGGAACAGGCGTTGGTTGGGTTGGTATAACACCCCTGGCTCTTTCCAGATTCTTAATCGGTTGGGATCCTTCATCAAATCGGCGTCGCAGACAAGGATTCTCTCCCGGAATTCCCATACGGACTTGGCGACATTGTTCAACTTGGACGGTTTGAATGGGCCAAAGTTTCGTGCTGCTCACTCGGGCACCGTCATCGAGGAGACGGGTCACTTGGCCGAGCTGTTCATCCAAGAGTGTTCTGCTTGGGACTCGGAGGGGAGAGTTGTCCCTGGGAGGAAGAGTCAATCTATCGGGGTTACTATCGCTGATCTCGGACGGGCTCCCGCCTCCGAGGTACGCCCTGCGCGCCCCTGCACTTCCGACGTTTTCTTCGCTACCATCCCTATTGCCGCCAGTGTTGGCACATGCGCACTCTGCTTTGCCTACGAGGACTGGTATGCGTCCTTCCTGATCTTGGTGGGCATTGTGGCGAGTGGCGTATTCTGTCGTGTCCTCGGTTCCGCAGATTTTGTGTTCACACATCCCATACCTGCAAAAGGATCGCCCGCTGGTGACGGTATACTTGTGTCAGACCGGGATATGGTTCTCTTGAGAGGGGACGAGGGTGCCGTTAATGCGATCACACGCGGGAGGTTCTCCCTTGTCTCTTCGGGCAAGGACCATTACAATCTCATCCGATGGTGTTCCTTCCTGTTCCTTGCCCAATGCATCACACAGGTCCTCCTCATCCCGCAGGCATCGTTTTTCGGCCAAATCATGTTCGTTATTTCTATCGGCGTCTCTGCGCTATACAACGCGCGGCTTTCTTCTTTGGATAACAAGAAGACACACCGAAAGTTTCTGTTCAACCAGATTCTCGAGAACCCGAGGGTGAATAAATACACGCTCGGCACACGCACCTCCGCAGTGGTCTTTGTCCTTCTCGTCTTGCAGCCACAAGACACGAGAAGCTTGCTGAACGGGCTACTACCCAACGACACAAAGGTGTGGGCACAGTGGAAGGAGACAATACTGGAGTGGCTGCGTCACCCCAGCGATCAATTCTTCCAACTTGGAGGCAAGGTCGGGAAGTTGCCCGAGTTCACGCAAGAAGAGAGGGATTTACTTGCGTTGCTCTACGAAGACGCACAGACGGCTTACAAGGGATACAAGGACTATCTCCAGATGCTGTGATTTATGTGTCTCTTCATTTTTTTCTCTGTAATCCTTATGCCGTGTACTTTCTAGTCATCGATTACTTATTTACTGTATCCATGTATGATTATGCAAGCTTGATTCGGACTTAACAAAAGTCATTTGGACGGTCCCCAACAATTCATCATCACACAGCGAGCTCTGCAGTGTTCCTGCAGCATGGCATCACATCGAACCTCGTGGCGTTTCTCTTTTAAGGGCTGCGAGAGTGCTGTTTCCCGCAATGGACCGTCCACCTCCAGAGCCTTTCAGTGGTGACCCTGATGACGACGGCATATCCTTTCCTGGTAGATTCTACAAGGGAAAGCAGAAGGCAGAGGGTATGTTCTGTATAATCAAGCCGTCGAACGAGTTGACATGTATAGCGCATAGACTTGGCCTTTGACAGAGAGAATGATGCCACTGGATACGAAAAACCACACCAGTTTCCTTCCCCGATAAAGGTGGTTCGTTCACCGTCTTTGGATTCGGAATACGAGTTCGTGTCCCCCTTTGGCAACGAAGCGCGCCGTCTTTTTGAGGAATATCTCTCTGATGACAACGAGGACCTCTACCACTCCGTCGATGAGGCTACAAGCTCTCCGTTAAATGTCAGTGTGTTTATGAATGCAACTTGACTAGAATATTGAGCCTGATCCTGGACTTTTAGGCTAGCAAGGATGCGCTCTGTTTCCAACAAAACGAACTTGACTTGGTCCACTCCATCAAAGGCATGTATCGTATTCTCGACCTTATCTCTGAACAGGGCGGCAGTAGTATTGGTAAGTTTCCTGGACAAAAGTATCTGCCCTTCGTCGTTACTGAATGGACGCCAGTTGAAAAGATCGTTATATCCCAAAACTCGCTCGAGTCGTTCGTCAACTCCATTTGTCCAGCGTATACATCAATGACCAAGGTCTATTTTGAGTCTCTTGACAAGTACATGATCAAACCTGCTGGCGTTTATGGGAGCAAAGAAGAAATCGTCCGGTTCCTGTTGGTGCTTGGGGTTGTTGATCAAAACGTGTTCGTCTTCTTGCTGTGCTCGTTCATTCCATGTAGTGTTGACACACGTTTCCTGCAGCGCAAGACAGCTACTCGTTGATCTAGGTATCCATGCGGGCGCAAGGCCAACTCTCCGTTCAGGCCTGTACGTCCTGAAAGCACCAGAGCAAACACAGGGTTTCCATCAAGTATTTGTCCTATATTGGCCCGAGCAGACGACTTGGGATGATTCCGCAGATTCTGCTGTTCATCGTAACCGTGTCACTTTTATGAGGTTTTTTTCGTGTTCCTTCCATACCTAATTCATCGGACTGAGGGATGTGCAGGTATCTAACCAAGATATGCGATCAAATCACGGCCTTGATCTCACCTGAATACTCTCAAACTGTGCTGTGGAAAGAAGACGATGAGGGAATGCCCCAGATCCACGCTGAATCAGACCATATGTTCACGTTCGAGGTTGCACCCGCCAACTCGCCGGAAAAGTCTATAACTGTTCGCGATGGATTCAAGGTGAGTTTATTTCTCCGTAATAATTTCCGTTGACGAAGAGTTCACATTGCGGTTTCAAGGCTGTTTCCGGATATATTGCACTTTCAAAAACCTCTACGTATCCCGATCTATACCAACCTACCCCAATCACACCATTTTTGCTTTTCGGCGAGACAGCGCAAGGTTTCATGACGGTGGAACACCAGGAAGCAAGGGTTACACAAGAAATATTTACAGAGCGCTCGATCGAGATCTTGCAGCTCAAAGCATATCTGTCAGTACACACCTTACTTGGGAGACACTGTTCACTGAATCACTGAACATTGGAAGGACATCTGATTGCCTCTGTTTGAGTGAGCAACTGCACGACAACGAGTTGAGGATCTTGATTCGCTGTGGGCTCGAGAAACGCTTTCCGGAAGACTGCAAGCAATGGAAGCGCGATGCGTCATCAGTTCAAACCGAGTCAGAGTCGCGCGCAGCAATGGAGATGGGAACTGTGTCAGCGAGATTGCACGAGGGGTTCTCAGCACTTCAAAGCTCATTATATGAGGCGATGCTAGACCAAGTATTGCGACAATATCCGTGAGTGTGTATATTTCGATTCTTGTTAGCTTATTCACGGCGGTCTTAGATGTTTTGATCGAGCAGCATTTGTTTACGACGGACATACGGGCAAGGAACCCGCAGGTAGCCCAGGTATGCGTGTCGAGACTTGATCAGGAACGTACTCACGTAGAGGGTTCTAGAATCTCTTTCGAAGCTCCTGGCACTCTGTCCGAAAGCGCAAGCCCACGTTGCGCAACAGCTCGGGCAAGCTTTTCAGATTATATCCGACGCTGAATTTCGCAGTGCCAAAGACCGCATATGCCTCTTCAAAGAATTGTTTCCGCTCTTGAAGCGGAAGCATACGAGGCTTGAGCAAACATCTACACGGATGTTGGAGGCTGCGCTAGAGGGAGAGGTCGGACGAGGCAGAGACGCAAAAGCTGGGAGCAGCGGCGGGAGCAGATGGAACAACCCAGAACCAACCTTGCCACACCCCACGTTCTGGGCCACCGGGATCCGATTGGCGTGGAAGGCGTTCTCGTTGGGGGAAAGCGAGATGGAAGCTGACATACTGAACGACCTCGTCCCCCGTGCAGAACAGGCGGCAGTGCAAATTTCCGACAGCCAGTTCCTGCGTCAGCTGGACAAGGACGTGGATCGGTACATGCGTTACAACACTGCATTGAGGGCGCTGGCAGACAAGGCGAAACAGCGCGCGTTTGAATACTTGAAAGTCAGCGTTGCCCAGATGATGAGGAAGCTCGCGCCGGTGGTATACAGGATACAGGAGGAAGAGTGCCTGGAGCGGATAAAACGCGAGTGTCTGAAGAAGGGGGAGGAGGATCAGGGTGAGCTGAGGCTAAGGTTGGTCAGACGGATCAACAGCCTATCTACACAAACCGCATACACGCAAGTCAAGTCATTCATGTGGAAAACAAACTAACATCGTTCTTTTGTAGACATACCTTGTCCATCACTGGTGCATACGAAACCCGAAGGGAACGGTTCCTAGGTTCGGAGTCACGTCATTTTCGAGTTTCGCCATGGTACTGAGGAGCTTTCTTTCTTTTTCCTTTTGATCTCAGTGTGGGGTGCGTCAACATCATATCGCATCTCGGGCTGGCGAAAATCACAAGAGGACTCGATGATGAACTGTACTGTACATCTGATGAATGTTACGATGCAAGATCAGCATGAGTTACAACTAGATCCGAGTGCAGTTCCGTCTCCACGATTCAGACTCGGTCATTCTTTCAGACTGCCGCTGGGTCATTCAGTGATGTATGTGTCTTCTCTGTTAGCATCCTGGGATTAACTCTGTTGTTGTATCGGAAAGACGTGCACAGCTACTTCAGGGCGGGAAGCTTTTGCTAGCTGTTATAGACCGCGGTGGGGACTTGTGTGTCTACCTTGACGGACTTGCGAGCATAGATGGAGCCATTGCACGCGGTCGCAAGAAGCGACTTGATCGTGACAAAATTGGTCAAGAATTTCTGTTGGCGTACGATGAGACAAAGAAGGCGTTGGCTGTAGTATCATCTGACAAGGTACTTGATCTCTTTTGCGTGTTCCGTTGACCTGTATCTTGACATTTTGCCAATAGCTTCTGTTACATATTTTCGTGTTCGATGATGCACGTGGCTTTCAGGCGTCTGGGAATGCAATTAGCTTGCGTCCGTGGTACAACACGGGATTGTCCATTTGTCATGCCTGCTTTGTGAGCGGGACTGAGGAGGTTGCCCTTGTCGACTCGTTGGCGCAAGTCAGGGTGTTTTCTCTAGTGACACTCCAATTCCGGTAAGCCTACTGTTGCTCTGTGCACCTCCCTTGTGTCGCTGATCCGGGATGATTAGACCTGCCGGTCTCCAGCTCGAATGCGTGCCTTATTCTGTGAGCTCAACGCCGGAGGGCACTTGTCTCTTGGTCACGCAGGCTCAAGACAACAAGTTGGGAGTAATGGTGTATCACTGGAACACACTTGGAACAACGGAGCGTATTCCGCTCAACATTCCGCACCTCACGATCGGGGCAAGTCTGGCTGTCACATCACTAGTCGATCGAGCGGCGGTACACATCTTAGTGCTCGATTTCGAGGAACACGCTTGTCGCTCTTATGCGCTGGATATCGCTCATGAGGTGGCCGAACTGACGTTTAGGGAAAAGAGTTCCCGCAGCGTAGCCCTTCGGACGAGGATGAGAAAGACATCCGCACACAACTGTCTTATCGACTGTCACACTGAAGTCTGGACCCGCTTTCCTGTGCTGCCTGCTGTTCAACGCGAGACAATCTCTGAATCTTTTCGGGAAACTAGACAGCTTACCTTTGTAACCGATCGCGATTACGAGCGGTACGCGCCGCATTTTAGGGACATGATCTTGGCATTTGAGAGGGAGACCAAGAAGCCGATGGGAGATGTGCTCAAGTCCATCCAAGTTTCTGCCCTGTCGTTTTCTGTCTTTTCTCAAGAGTTTTGCAAGGGCTGGGGTGGTGGTGGAAAGCGCCAAAGCTCGACCCAGTGTCCTGCATGGAGCGTATCCGCTTATCATGCCGGTGAATGGCTCGTCGATCTCCTGTGCCTGATCCCGATTCAGGTTGCGCTCGCAAGGGACAACCAGTTCCTGCCACTCAAAGATGGGGTGTATTCACCCGAGTTGGAGAAGTCCTTGCTTGGTGCGGACATGGGTCGGATTGTCGATAGCTTGTCATTCGGCTGGTATGAGTCGCTGTTTCAATCCTATATGGCGTCCAAGGTATGTGATTCATATATTTCGCGGCATGATGGGCTTGCGCTAATGGCTACGAGAATAGCCCGTCAAGGTGGTGTCTTCGATGGGGGAACAGTCTGTCGGAAAGAGCTTTGCGTTGAACCATCTTGTTGATACGTCTTTTGCTGGGTCAGCAATGCGGACAACTGAGGGAGTGTGGATGTCGGTGACGCCGACAAAGGATATGTTGATCGTCGCTCTCGATTTTGAAGGTTCGTCCTCTTTGTCATGCATTGCCCTCACTTCTTGACGCTGTTGTATTCGTAGGCGTGCATAGTATTGAGAGGTCCGTACAAGAAGACATGTTACTTGTGTTGTTTAACACAGCTATTTCGAACATGGTAAGTGTGGTTCAGGTACATTGTTGTGCGTAATGTTGACAAATGATGTAGGTATTATTCCGGAATAACTTTGCGCTCACGCGAGACATTACTGGACTATTCCGCTCATTTCAGTCAAGTTCAACGGTGTTAGACCCCAAAGCAAACCCATCGCTGTTCCAGTCGACGTTGGTGATCATCATCAAGGTATTTACATGGTGCCGTCTTAGGCGCGATTCACTGATTCTTTCTACCCTAGGATGTCATCGAGTCTGACAAGGCTGAGATTGCTAAAGAGTGCGTAATAACTCGTGATATCCTTTCGTCCCGCCCACAGCGCATTCAAGGTTTTCCCTCAAATTTCAACGGATAGTCAAAGAGGAACAAGAGGCCAATTTCATTTCTCGGCTTCATGGCGGAAAACTGGACATCATTCCATGGTATGAAACAGTCTGATTGGATCGAATTGGGTGACTCATGGGCCATTGGATCCTGTGAACAGGCCGGTCATCCAATCCCACGAATTTTACAAGTTATTTCATGTGTTGAAGCGGCGATTGGACCAGCAGGTGACTACGCACCGATCAGCTGGAGAATTTTTGCACTTGATGAAGACGTTGATGGTCAAGTTGAAGGTGAGTATTGTTTCATGGCCGATACAAGGGATGTCCCTCTGACTTGTTCATATCCAAGGTGAATGACTGGGGTGCTATGTCTCGTAAGAATCATCATGTTTTGCCAGGTTATGTTAGGTGACGTGCCGGTCTTCAGAATCTATGATATCTCATCGCACCCAACTAATCTCCACCCTGCTCGCTAATGCGCTTGCCTTTGGCTGTGCGGAAATTGACCTAGAGCGTGAGCCGTTGAAGGTAGATATACCTATTAGCGCTGGTTGTAATACTGACGTTGATGACGTAGAATCTTGACACTGGCATGCTCATTGACTTGCCAGATACGCCCCATCAGCTTTTCATCGGAGCAGACCCTTCTCCGTCATCCGAACACACGCTCAAAGTTCTTCGGATGTCCTGGGAGGGGCATGCATCCCGGCAATACATCCCAGAAGATGAATGGATGTCGGGGTTAACGCAGCATCTCGAGGAGATTGTGAACCTACGAATCATACACGTACGCGAATGGCTTGATCGGAACTTCTCTCGGTTCCGGACACTGGACAGCCAGGGCGGAAGCAACGCTGGCATCGACGAGCTGAAACGGCGGGTGGAGAGCACCGCCGTGGACATGAGGCGGCATGTCCAGCTGTGTGGTTTGGTGTGCGCAGAATGTCAGCTGCGGTGTGTGCAAAGTCGACTGCACAGTGGCGTACACGATTGCCGGACTGACCATGTTTGTGTCCATGAATGCAAATTTTGTTTGCCCAAGGAGCATCGTCCATGTAAAATGAGGTGAGTAGGTTTTTGATTGCGACGTCACATGTGTCACTGACCCTACATTCAGTGCTGGCCACGTTGGGGAACATATGTTGGTGTCTATTCATTGACCGATCACGCAGATGTTCATATTCTTTCGTAGATGCGTTCTGAACCAACACTTGTGCGGGAAATCGTGCAAACTCTCTGGGGAGCACGGATGCCTGAGTGTATGCTCCAAAGTAAGCTCTTGTTTGATGAATTGCAGTGTCGACTTAATTATGACCAGATGAACGATCACACCGACGAGGAACATTTCTGCGCTGCACCTGTCCATGCTTGTGGAATGGTAAGTCTTTTGCTTTCGTGTGTTCATTTGACATGGACTATCCTCTCCAGCCATGTGATCTATCCAATGTCACATTGATGAACGGAAATAAATATTCGTGTCCTGGGACATGTCAAATTCCAAGGTCGTCTCTTGTAT
>JBBPUD010000693.1:0-11611 GCA_038094475.1 Phylloporus aff. rhodophaeus
TAACCAAGTTACCTGCTAGTAGAGTGAGTCTCATCACTCTGCACTATCCCTATCGCTGTCTCTGCCCCTTGGACGAGAATACAGATCCTATTTAGCATCTGCTCGTCAGAAACAATGTCACGACATTGCCCCACTGGATGTTATGCTTGGTCCAGGTAGGAACAAGCGTAGCCTCGACGGAAGCAAGGTCACAAGGAGTCAACGTGCAGAGGCTCGACGGTGACAAGGTACTGGCGCATGGAGGCCCAGATGACTAGTCCCAAGGCGCAACCAAGGGAAGTCCAAGGACAAGGTACCGACGCACAGAGGCTCAGTGTGGACAAGGAGGTGAAGGGCTGGTACCTTCGGACAAGGAGCAAGGAGGGAACCCAAGTGTATTGGTGGTACAATTGAGGAGGTCTAAGCTAAGGTACAACGGCTGGCGAGTATGGTATATATACCCTATGATGACTAAGCCATGGAAGGTCATAGAATGTCAAGGAACAATGGCGAAGCAAGGAGGTAAGCAGGAATTAGTAAGCGGAGCCAATGGCATCGGCGAGGCTATGTGAAGGAGTAAGCGTGATGACGAAGGAAGTGGAAGGTCATAGAACGACGTGGAAGGGAATGAGTCATCACGGTGACGAGAGACGTGTCTGAGCATGAACAAGGCAAAGATCAAGGCAAAGATCAAGGAAAAAGAGAGAAAACGTAACACTAGATCACTTGTCAATGTTTCAGAATATGCCCGTAGTTGTAGCTGAATGTCATGTTCTGCAGGATTGGGGGATATTGCAGGAGTTGGGCAGTTGGATGGATTTTTCTTCAGCTCGTTAAGGATTGCTTGTACAGCAAGGTTGACAATGTGTAGAAAGCACCTAGGAGTATAGAATAGCATGAGCTTGCAACACATGGCTACTCGTAGCGCAAATTTACTCACCTAACACAGTTACCCACAGCATCAAATGCAATACCACACCCATTCAGTTTATTCGCCATGCAGTCCAAGAATGTGTTGTTGTTTGATGCATTGTCTGCAGTAATCTGACCAAGCTACGAGGTGTCATGGCTCGTGGAACATAAAGAAGTGATAAACATACCTTATGCGCGATCCCAAGTTCATCGACAACTTTAAGGAATGAATTGGCAATATTTGCACCGGTATGTGATTTTTATATGTGCCAGAAAGCGACTAGTTAAGACTTGAGCACTAAAATGCTGGCATTCTTGTTGTCCCTTGCCATATAGTGAGTGGTAATTGCCATATAACTATTGAGATTTGGATCACTCCACAAATCCATTGTAAGGGAAACACAACCAAGGGCACGCTGATATGGTTGTATCAGTATAAACTAAGAATGAAAAGGTTTGTATGAATCTAACCATAAGATCTAGCTTTAAGAGCTGATACTCCTTTTGGTACTCCTTGTGAATCATGTTGGTGATTTTTGTGCGATGTGGGATATCTTTGTCCATGATTTTTCCATCTCTGACATACAGAAGGAGTGTCCGGAACTCAGGACATTCAACTGTGTTAAAAGCCTGTTTCATGGATATGTCAGTGAGCAATAAATCACATACCTGGTCATCTGCTACAACCCATTGCATGAGATTGTACAAGAATGTGTCCATTGTGAATGGTTGTTTATCTGTTGTGATGTGCTCAGTCCCATCATGCTGAGTTTTCAAGCCTTGTGCTTGACAAATACTCCGCCACCGGTCACCATGCTTGTCCTCCATATGTATACGATAACACGATGTCATTCTACTACCATGTTTCCAAACATTCCACCTTGGATTCTTATTATCCTGGCTATCGAGTATGTAAGCCCAATTTATATTAGATTGAGATGCTCGAGTTCCTCACCCACATAACCGGCATGTGACAAATGGTGCATCTGATGGTCGAGCCATAAGATGTGGCTCATTTTCTGGCATGGTTGCTGGTCATTCTCGGGACTGGACTGGCCAAAGGAAATACCACACATCCATGGCATTTGCCTTTGAGTTGCAGAGGTTTGATCTCATTGATGACAGTGGTTGCACATCAGACTCTGTCAGCGAAGGACATTCTGCTGGTGGGCCAACTCCACAAATAGCAATGGTTTGTGGCCCTTGTTGCCCTGGCTCCTGCATAGAATCCATGGATATCCCAGACTGGATGGCGCCCATGCCAGAATGATGCACCTGTGGTCCAGCTGGTGATGTATGGTCTGTAACCACAACAGCAGGAGTGTTCTTCTGCTGCTTGCTCCGAGTCCCTCTAGCTGACTCCTTTGCAGGTCCGTCGTTTTCTGTGGGCTTCTTTCATTTATGCCCTGTCTTCTTTGTTGCATTACTGACCAGCTCGGGGCCCTGGACCACAGGTTGCACATGGGGCACTGCAAGATGGACGCTACCTTGCTCTGGTTGCGGCGAGGTCTGTGATGGAACTGAATTTGCAGACCAATTTGGGTGGAGTAGCTGTGCCGACTGTGGCTCCAGGATCATTTGTTGAAATGGCTGTCCTGCCAGTAAGCCAGATAAATTAAGTGACAGTGATAAGACTGCAGTTGGGGCCCCAGATGGGCTGTGACTCGCCGGAATGTGTGTGTTACAATTCTTTCTCTTTATCGTAACGTCCTTCTTCTCACTCGTCATATCTCATTCCTCGCCCCTCCCTTTATCTTTGTAGAACGCGATGAGCATGCACTCATTGTCTTAGACCAATCATCCATCTCACTGTTCAACCAGTGACACGTATCTTCGCACAGGCTCTCTCCTTGGAGTTCCTGTTTCACCTCCACATCAGTTTCACTTCACTATACTCTTTGATCTCGTTTCGGACAGCTTCTCTCCGCAGTTCAGCTCTCTCGCGCTGACTTAGTGATCCTACATTCCACGCCATTCTATGGCCTTCTTTTGCTGCGCGCTTCGATCATATAAATACTTAGAGTAAACACTTGATGTACCCATACTTGATCTACACAATACAAGTGTACATCTTGTGTCCCACCTTGTGAACTCTCTGAGAACTCTTTGATGACGTTGTCGTACCTCTTCGTGAGCGTCCTCCGTCAAACGAGTCATGTTCAAACCTCGCTCTAGCCTTGGGTACACTTCGTGTATCAGTGTGGTGATGGATAGTAAAGCTAGCCTGGGGCAGTTGGCACAACAGGAGCTACGTGCAGGAGGCTCTGCATATGGAATGCATTGATAGGGCTCAACTGAAGGCCATGAAGACTTGCATATGGATGCTGCGTAGGCTGTGTAGCATTGAGCTGCATGTTGATCATGGAGAAAACATGTTGGTGAGTTGTATCACCACTGCTATGACTTGGATATGTCCTCCAGGCCTCAAAGGGTGTCGGTATTGACATGGAGTGCGGTGAAGCAAGTTGGGAGCTGATGGACATGATGCAAGGAAGTGGTGCATATGTTTAGTCAGTAAACATGTGTGTGCAATGTGCACTGCTAGCAATTGACCCAGGACTCTGACACAGACATCACAACACAAAATCCGTTTACTGTTACACGAAGTGTACCAAAGGCTAGAGCGAGGTTTGAACGTAACTCGTTTGATGGAGGACGCTCACGAAGAGGTACGACAACGTCGTCAAGGAGTTCTCAGAGAGTTCACAAGGTGTGACACGAGATGTACACTTGTATTGTGCAGATCAAGTATGAGTACATCGAGTGTTTACTCTAAGTATTTATATGACCGAGACGCGCAGCAAGGGAAGGCCATAGAATGGCGTGGAATATAAGATTACTAAGTCGGCGCGAGAGAGCCGAACTGCGGAGGGATGCTGTCCGAAACAAGATCAGAAGTATAGCGAAGTGAAACAGATGAGGAGGTGAAACAGGAACTCCAAGGAGAGAACCTGTGCGAAGTATCACTGGTTGAACAGTGAGATGGATGACGAGTCTAAGACAATGAGCGCATGCTCATCGCGTTCTACAAAGATGAAAGGAGGAGCGAGGAACGAGATACGACGAGTAAGAAGAAGAACGTTACGGTAGAGGGAAAGAATTGTAACATTTACAGTGCATGGATTTATACTGATATGCACAGGGGTTATGTAGTCTAGATATATCTTGTTGCTGCTATATATACCGTATACTTCGTTCGCAACTTGCGAACTGAGAGAAGTGACTTACTTCCCAATTCGGTCTTAATGAACTGTATGGAAGTGTCATTCAAACGAACTGAACCAGTTTCACTTTGAAGGCACTTCACTTCAGTGGCAACACTACTTCCCCTATTGGCTTGAAGCCATCAGCCTCCTTTCCCATATCTCAGTCACCCCTATCCTGCATGCTCTAGAAACCTGTACTATCTTGAGTACTTGGGCCAAGGTGTTACAATTTCCTTACTACATCCTGGCATCTTTCTTATTTCCTCTTGCATCACTTATCTCACTGCTCCTTTGACCTGTCTAGAATGCTTCGAGCATGCACTGCTTGTTATCAGACTAGATACAATGTATCTATACACATAGCCCCTTGGCTATGTGCTTCGCCTTCATCATTTGTTCCTCTTCTATGTTCCTTGATCTTGATGGACAGCTTCCTCTGCAGTCCGGTTCTCTCACACTGGCTTAGTATTCCCATCCTTCCATGATGTTCTCTGATATTCCTTGCTGTGTACTTCCCTGGTATAAATACTAGAAGTAGACACTCGATGTACTTCATACTTGATCTACACAATACAAGTGTACATCTCGTGTCATACCTTGAGAACTCCTTGAGAACTCTTTGACGACGTTGTCGTACCTCTTCGTGAGCGTCCTCCGTCAAATGAGTAATGTTCAACCTTCGTCCTTGCTTTGGTACACTTTGTGTAACAAAAGATCAAGTATCTCCCTTGTCCCTCCTATCTAGGAGTAGGACACCTCACTAGCAAACATTTCCCACAGAGACCGAGCCCTTCGTCGTGCTTACCGCGTTCCAGAAGACGACAATGAACAAAGACCCACTCAACAGCCATCCCCTCACTGAGTCCTTGGATCATCTTATTCCCCAGCACCACCAGCAAGTCCTCTAACCTTACCTGCCCCTTGTTCCTGCCATTGAAGCACCCCCGACCTTGACTACACCGAGACCACCATTGCCACCACCACCATCCCAGTCACCTAGCCTCTTCGTGCCATCGCCTCCACCCATGTCTTCAGAAAAGCCCACCAAACTCCGAGCTGCTTTACCAGCAGACTTCTCCAGGAAACCGGCAGACGCTGTTAGATGGATCAAGGCCATGAAAGCCTACTTCATCATCAACAAGAAACTCTATGCCGAAGACTCTACCAAAGTCTTCACCTGTCTTAGCAAAATGTTATCCACTGAGAGAGCTGCCACCTTCGCCGAAACCTGGTATGACAGGTTAGCAGACCCACTCCTTGAAGACAAGGATAAGACCTTCAACAAACTGGTCAAAAACTTTGAGAAAACATTCTTCCCCTTTGACATCCAAGCCACCGCTCGTCTTCAACTTCCTTACCTTTGCCAGACTGCCTTCAGAGAGCCCAACGGCACTATCAATGATGGATTTCAGAAATTCATCTCAGATTTCCTGGGAACCGCTGCCAAGTCCGGCATCACTGATCAACAGTCACTTATTGGATACTTCACCATTGGCTGTGACCAGAAGATCACCGACATGGTCCTATCCATGAGCGAGCTCCCCGCTGACTTAAATGTGTGGATCGACAAATCCACACAGTTCCACACCCAGAAGGCTCACATGACAGCTATCAGGAAAGGCGCTTCCCAAGCCCGCACTGCTCTCCCCTCCCCTGCTCCCTGCTTTGTCCCTCGACCTGCACCTTGCATCAGAGACCCAAACGCTATGGACGTAGACTTCATCCGGGTCTCAAAACTCACTCCCGAAGAATGCTCTAAATGCATCAAAGAAGGACGATGCTTCAGATGCTGAAAGACTGGACACAACGCCCAGAACTGTAAAGTGTTCACTACCACTCCTTCTCAGAACATTTTCTCCGCCCCCATCCAACCATCTATGGAACCTGTTGTTCCAAAGAAAGACCCTGCTTCACTGAAAAACCCGCTCGACATTTACGTCAACCAACTTAGAACCAAGGGATGGAAAGACGAAGAGATTCATCAGACGCTAAGGGCTAACTACGAAGAGCCTGCCGAGATCTCCCTCTTTGATGTTAAGGATTTTCTTTAAGGGAAGATGCCCCGACGTCCTCTTCCCCTCATGTACTTGTAGCTATGCCAAATGAAAACGCGTTCCATTTTCCCGTTTTGCTACAAGTACCCAAGCAAACCGTCGACACCACTGCTCTGCTTGATAGTGGCACCTCTGGAAATTTCATCGACATCTCCCTCGTCCCCAAACTCAGGCTAGGATGCCAAGTACTTCGTAAACCTGTCGTCGTATACAATGTTGATGGTACCAAGAACAAGAAAGGAATCATCAAGTGGAAACTCTTCACACAAGTCTCTTTCCCTTCATTCTCACAAAAGATTGAGTTCATGGTCACCTCTCTTGGCAGAGCACAAATCATCCTCGGAATGCCATGGCTCCGTCAATGGAACCCAGACGTAGATTGGGTTAACATGCGACTGTCTATAGACTCCCCAGAAACCCTTCAAAAGATATCCTTGTCCACCCAGCTTGTCCAAGAAAACACCCCCACCGAGACCAAAATCCCAATGTGGTGCAAAGACTTCGTGGATGTCTTCGCCAAAGCCACATTTAACATCCTTCCCAAACACCAAGACTATGACCACACGATTGAGCTCAAACCGTCCTTCGTCCCCAAGATTGCCAAAGTATACCCGTTGAACCCAGCCAAGAGGGAAGCTTGTAAGAAGTTTGTCGAAGAAAACCTTGCCACTGGCCATATCATTCCATCCAAATTCCCCCAAGCTTCACCATTCTTCTTTGTACCAAAGAAAGATGGTTCATTACGACCTTGTCAGGACTACCGTTACCTCAATTCCCACACGGTCTAAAATGCATATCCCCTACCACTCATCTCTGAACTCATTGATGACATGAAAGACTTGACGCTGTTCACCAAGCTTGACATCAGATGGGGATATAACAATATTCGTATATGTGAATCAGACCAATGGAAAGCAGCGTTCATCACTCCTCTTGGCCTCTTCAAACCCACTGTCATGTTCTTTGGATTCAACAATGCCCCTTCTACATTTCAAGTGTTCATGAACCACATCTTTGCCGATATGATCTCGGAATGTTGGCTCAAAATTTATATGGACAACTTGGGCATCCACACTCAGCGTGACATTGAACTACATCACTCCAGGACCAAACAAGTACTCCAACGACTTCGTGAACATGGACTCTCGGTTAAAATCTCCAAATGTTCCTTCAACGCACCCCAGATGGAGTATCTTGGCATGATCATTGGGCAAGGATGAGTTGGACCCCACCAAGCTCTCTGCGATCAAAGATTGGTCACCACCGACCTCCGTGAAAGGTATCCATAGCTTCATTGGATTCGCCAACTTCTATCGCAAGTTCATCCCCAACTTCTCTGATATCGTTGCCCCCCTTGTACTCCTTATGCGGAAGGACCAGAAATGGGAATGGACCCATCACCAAGACAGGGCGTTCACTCGTCTAAAACTAATCTTTGCATCTACTCCTGTCCTCGCACTCCCTGATGTCTCTCGCCCATTCTTCGTAATGACCGATGCCTCTCTCCTTGCAGCCAGAGCTGTTCTTCTACAGGAAGATAGCAATGGTGATCTCCATCCCTGCGCTTACTTCTCAAAGACTTTCGCTCTGGCTGAGCAAAAATATGACATCTATGATCGGGAGCTTCTTGCCATCATCCTTGCTCTCCAGGAATGGCGCCAATATCTACTAGGCACTGAACACCCTATCACTGTCATCATGGATCATAAAAACTTATCCTATCTCAAGGACCCCCATAAACTCTCTCATCAACAGGCTCGCTGGTCGCTTTTCATCCAGGACTACAACATCGTCTGGAAAGTCACCCCAGGCTCTCAGATGGGACCAGCAGACGCACTCTCCTGCCGTGATCATGTAGACACCGCTGACAACAACAGCGATGCCTCCATTATCCCTGACCCTGTGGTCATCTCTGCCCTCGATACCTCTCTAGTCAAAGGAATTCAACTGTCTTCCCCCTTTGATCCTCTTGTCCTTTGTGCCCTCCACAACCTTGCTGATGGTTCCCCACTCTTTCCCCACTCTGCCCTAGCTGACTGGCGTTATGACAATGCTCAATTATTCTACAAGGGACGCCTTTACGTCCCTTCCACTTCTCGACAAGCCATCCTTGCCGCCATACACTCTTCCTCCACAACCGGTCACATGGGACAATTCTGCACCAAGTCTATTGTTAAACGTGACTTTTGGTGGCCTGGCCTGGCCACCTTCGTCCGAAACTACATTGCAGACTGCACTGTATGCCAACAAAACAAAGTGAACACCCACCCCACTGTCCCTCCACTCCAGCCTATCCCGTCCACTATCTCACTTCCCTTCTGGCAACTATTGGTGGACCTTATCACTGATCTCCCGCTTTCAAACAACTTTGACTCGATCATGGTCGTGGTAGACCATGGCCTTACTAAGGGGGTAATTTTATGTCCTTGCACCAAAACTATTGATGCTGCAGGTGTAGCCAAGCTCTTCTTTGACCACATCTTCAAACACTTTGGCTTATACAACTCTATCATCTCTGATCGTGGACCCCAGTTTGCCTCTGCACTTTCCAGAGAACTCACTCGCCTCCTTCAATACAATCTCAAACTCTCCACCGCATACCACCCCTAGACTGATGGACAAACTGAGCGTACCAACCAGGAACTGGAAACATACTTATGAATCTTTTGCAGTAACAACCTGCATCAATGGGTGGACCACATCACCACAGCCGAGTTCCATCACAACACCGCTCCCCACAGCTCGACCAAAATCTCCCCCTTCTCCTTGATGCTTGGATATGAACCCAGGAACTTCCTGGTGATCGGGAAGACATTTATCCCCGCCTTGGAAACCTGACTCACTGCATTAGAAGAAGCACGAAAGGAACATCTGGAAAAAAAAAAAAAAGACAACATAGTACTATATGGTTGATATAGTTACTATAGTCATGGTCGTCTTCCCCCTACTACTTTGTACTACACACCAAGGTCAAATACTACCAGTACTACATAGTATGGTCAAGTTCCACAGATTACTACATAGCTACTGGTAGTGTAGCAGGTGTAGTACAATGTAGTAATGACATATCCAGTGTAGTGCACTGTAGACAACATATTCCTACCACATTTGTACTCCACAATGGACACATCATTCATGAATCAAATCAATAAAGCATAACAAGGCATATATTGAGTACTAAATATTACAATAAACAACTATCGCTGTAGTGGAGGCATGGTAGCGCCACCTTACCGTCCTGGTGGTGGTGGGCACATAGCCACACTGCCTCGTCGCCCTTGCGGCTGCCATTTTCATGACGGTGGTGGTGGTGTCAGCACGTGGTTGTGCCCTTGCTGGCACGCCATCACGCGTCCCTTGGTAGGTTGCTGTTTTGCCCCTACACCCTCATTGTTGGCACTGTGGTGGTGGGCACACCACTGCATACCCTTGACTTCGGTGTCTTGTCCTGTTGCCCTCGTTGTCAGCGCTGTGGTGGGGGTGTGCCATTGCATACCCTCATCCTCAGTGTCGTCGTAGTGTGCGCCGTTTTGCACCATCGCCCTCATTGTCAGTGTTGTGGTGGTGGGTGTGCTGTTGCGTACCCTTGCCCTTACCGTCATTGCAGGGATGGCGGGGGTGTCGCAGGTGCACCGTTTTTCACTGTCACCCTCGTCGTCAGTGCTGTGGTGATGGGTGCGCCATTGCATACCCTCGTTGCTGTCGCAGTGATGGGGGTGGTGGCAGCGGGTGTGCTGTTTGGCACCGTCGGCCTCGTCGCCAGCGTTGTGGTGGTGGATGCACCATTGCGTTCCCTCCTTCTCGTCGTCGTCGTAGTGGTGGCAACAGTGTCAGCAGTGGACGCCCCATTTTGCATCGTCGCCATCGTCGTCGGTGTGGTAGCTGTGGGTGCCCTGTTGCGTGTCCTTGCCCTCCTTGTCAATGGTGGCGCAGGGTGCACCGTTTCACACCATCGCCCTTGTTGTTGGCGTTGTGGTGGTCCCTCGCTCTCGTCGCCGTCGTGGTGATGGTGGTAGTGGCATGGTTGCGCCGTTTCACCCCTACACCCTCGTTGTTGGCGTTGCAGTGGTGGGTGAGCCATTGCATACCCTCACCTTTGCTGTTGTCATAGTGATGGTGGTGGTGGAAGCGGGTGCGCTGTTTCGCACTGCCGCCCCCGTCATTGGCGCTCCTCCTTGTGTTTGAGACATGATGGGTGCACAGGGTAGCTACAAGAGAGCGGGTCAGCAATAGGGAGAATAGGTGGGACTCACGAAGAGCAAAGCCTGCCGTGTTTGTGACACGACAGGCAAACGGGGGAAGGTAAGAGGACACAGCAGACTTCAAAATACTTAGAGAATTTTGTGTCTGTGTTACATAAGCTAAGTTGTCACGAGTGTCACAAACACGTCAGGCATTCTCGCGCCCCCTTGTCATCTTCCCCGTGCACCCGTCGTGTCTCAAACACGGTGGGCAATCTCGCCTCTCCTTGCCACATCCCTCACTTGACCCCACCACCAGCACTCCAATGACAGCAAGGTGGTCAACAGTGCATATGCGGCGCAACGGCTTGCTCTCCACACCACTCAACAACAACGCGTCGGAGGGCTGCGCAGCAGTGCACCACCATCATGCGACAACGGCAAGGCAGCACAACGGCTTGCCCACACCAGACAGTGATAACATGGGTGAGGGCCATGCAAATAGTGCCCCTCCACAACGACACCAATGATGGAGGAGAGGCGGATGCTGCGGGGCAGCATACAAAACAACGGGCACAGTGGGGCACCTAACCACTGCCCCCAATGATGCTCACGTGAGGACTGTGCAATGGCGTGCCACCACCACGACGGGGTATGGGCTGTGCAACAGCGTGCCCCCACCGTGATACTGACGATGAGGGGAGAGGTGGGCATAATGGGGCACCACGCACAACAACAAGCGCAGCAGGGTTCACCACCACTGACGACGTGTGCAGGGACTGCAATTGTGCACCCGCACCAGTGTGTCGTGCCGATGATGAGAGGGGACGACACAACATGTTGGGCACAACTGTGCACTGGTGAGGACAAGGATGATTAATGATTTACATCCATTACATGTAATGTGTTACAATTCTTTCCCTTTATCATAACGTCCTTCTTCTCACTCGTCGTATCTCGTTCCTCGCCCCTCCCTTTATCTTTGTAGAACGCGATGAGCATGCACTCATTGTCTTAGACCAATCATCCATCTCACTGTTCAACCAGTGACACGTATCTTCGCACAGGCTCTCTTCTTGGAGTTCCTGTTTCACCTCCACATCAGTTTCACTTCGCTATACTCTTTGATCTCGTTTCGGACAGCCTCTCTCTGCAGTTCAGCTCTCTCGTGCCGACTTAGTGATCCTACATTCCACACCATTCTATGGCCTTCTTTTGCTGTATGCTTCGATCATATAAATACTTAGAGTAAACACTCGATGTACCCATACTTGATCTA
>JBBPUD010000694.1:0-11597 GCA_038094475.1 Phylloporus aff. rhodophaeus
GTCGGGGGTCCTGGCGTAGTAGGTCCTAGTCGTCGGCTGTCGTAGGTAGTCACCGATCCACCACCCGCACGCCTTCCGGGTGTCCCTGCTAGCCTTCCAGGGTGTCCCAGTCTCCCCTCTCCAGTGGCAAGCTTCGATCATCCTGGTAGTACATGAATGCTAGTGGCAACCATGGATGGGAGGTAGTCTCTATCACGCAGAAAACCAGGTAGCAACGATCTTGACTGGGACCGTGTACATGTGTCCTGGAGCGCCAACTTCGTGATTCGGATGAGCAAATCCAAACGAGAACGGGTCGTATAGGCAAGGGATGAACAAACACAATTTTACATACATACATAACACAATGATGGCCTGATCAGTTTTCAGATGCCAGCGGAAATTCATATGCTCTCTAATTCCGAAGGTTCGTATCAGTTGATTTATTTTGTTTTGCCACACGTTAACATTCCGCAAAGTACACGAACGGTAGGTACATATGTAGGTTTGTTTTAGAGTCTTTAGAAAGATCAAGTTAAAATCATACATGGTATGGAGGCACCGCACTTGCTACAAAGTTTCCTGCGAGGCTGCATTCTACACACGTTTAAGAATCCAACGCTGATTTTGACTATTCTGCATTGAACGGAATATGTCAGCAATGATATATATTTTGACGATCTTGCCTACATCGCGAGTCAGAGCCAAGACCTGTGCATGTTTAGGAATAGTTTTCAGCACATATATGACATGAAGATCAGCTGGCCTACACGTCGATGGCGTTGCGTGAGATGAATAGCCATGGCATTTGCGGTATTGCCAAACCTGTTTTGACATCTAGTCAAACAACACAAGGGGTAGCGGATAAAAAGCTAACACATAAGCATGTCCCCGTGGTTCAATCGTCCAAGTAGTAGAGCCGTCCGGAAAGCAAACTAGTTCGTTCCCATTTCCTGTACTCAGTGACACGTGTGGGCCGTCTTTATGGCCAACAATCCTGTAGGCCCCATCTTCAACGTGCGAGATAGACCACTTGATGATTAAATAGGGTTAGCACATATTGGGCCGGTCAGCCAAGAAGTCGATGACGGACCCTTTGAGAATCATTGTTAGGATTCAGTTGTTGCACACCCAACATGATAGTTGCGTCTTGCGGGCACGTAAGATATACGTCGGCGATATTGCTTTTGATATGGTAAGTACCATCTTGTATAAGTGGCGAAGAAGCCTGTGTGGCATGAACTTGATCGCTCTGCCGCTTAGTTGTTCCTGCCAATTCATCTGAATCGAGTCATGGTTCAGTTAGATGCGAGTGATATTCATGAGGACGCACCAAGACGGTATTCAAGTGCACGAAGCATGCCACGAAACGCCTCGATTTGTGGTGCTAGGTTTTCAACACTGGCATTTCGCGCTTGTTGGACTAGATAGGGCATGGGAATGACCTCACTGAGATTGCGGAGAGTGATTATCCCGTTAGCGCTGCCTGCTGCAAGACAGGCATTATCTGGAGAAATCGAAATGGACCGTAACTTTTGTCCAGGGTGATCAAAGACAGGCCCAAAACGCTCGCCCGTGGAAGGATCCAAAAGCGAGAGGGCGCGACCAAAGAAACAGGCGACGAATCGGCCATTGCTAGGTACGGCGAGAGAACCCTGCGAATTCATCCCAGACTCTCCGGAAATCGTCCATTCAGAGATGATGGATCCAGTATCAACGTAAATGTGTTTGATGTTGCCTAACGATGAAGCAAAGATGCGCTGGGAGTCACTCGACCAGGTAATCGTATTGAGTCCCCATGCCATGACTGGGATTGTTTTGATCAACTGGCTAGTGTGTACGTTGTATATTCGGAGTGCTTCGCGGGCCCAGGTGGCAGTGGCAATGTGATCTCCATCTGGAGAGAACTTCACCGCTACGACGCTGTCATCGTGCTCGAATGCACCGAGCAGTCGTCGACCGGACAGGATGTCCCAAATGAACACCTTCGCGTCTCTTGCACCCGTCGCAAACTTCGTCGAATCTTGTGAAATATCGACCGCCTCCACGTCTAATGTGTGCTCACGCACATCGAGGACCTTCTGTAAAGTATGCCGATTCCATACACTGGCCAACTTGTACTCGCCACTAACGATCCACTTGCGGTCAGCCGATAGAGCGAGTGCCCGGATACGCTCGCTCCCTTTGATCGGCTCACCGACTTGTTTGCCATCGCCGATTGACCATCTTCTGATCATGCCATCTTCGCCACCACTGAGAAGATGCTTGCCATCCTCCATGAAAACGAGTGAGCGTACAGCACTACGCCCTTCAATCTCAATTGTCCTTGCGTTGTCTAAGTGAATGATTAACACTGATCCACTTCATAGTCTGTACTCACTCATTGTTTAGTGTACTGCAATCTAGCGCTGAGAGGAGGGACAGCTAGAGAAAATGGATCAGATTTCAAGCGTGGGGCCAAGCAAATATGTTTTACCTAGATAACGTATATGCGGGATTGAAGTGTGTCTGTAGACAAAGAAGTCACCAGTGTGAGCGACTCCCGCTCGCAATCGATCCCACTGCGAGGTTCTGGGAAGGGGACCTAAATCAGGAATGCAACGCAACGGGCGTATGACTCCATAACGTACCAGCATGGAATAATGCAGTGCAATAGAGTTTTGCGGCTCACCATCGTCACTCACCGAGACTACAGCAGAGTTTGATGAAACCCTTGCTATGTGTTATTCTTCAACATGTTCAGCAATTGGCAGTTCTGGTCACATACCAAATCATCCTATCTCTGTGTACGCTCGCTTTCGCAAGACGACGATTGCAGAGTGGAAGTGGGGTTAAAGTATTGGTACTCGAGTCCATAAACGTTGCTGGGATACAGTCGAGCTTATTACGTTATGTAACCAGTGACCACGCGATCTCATGTCTGATGCGAGAGGAAAGATGACAAGATGAGGACAATACGATCCAATGGGTCTCCCTCTTTCAATACACCCACTGAATGCTCGACATGGCGCGAACTACATACTGCCCTCGCCTCCGAGTACTTTGACATGGGATCTCGTACAGGAAACCGACTGCAAGGAAGCAAACAAGGGAAACGGACTCATGGCCCATGATAACGCACGAGCCATTTCCGTATCAGAGATGACCTGATTCTAGACGCGCTGGAAAAGCCAACGCTGATTTTGGGTATTCTGTATTTGGAGGGTGCGTCAGAACCAAAATGCATATCAGATTATGACGCTTACATCGCGAAGAAAAGCCCAGACCTGTGTCCGGTAGTAGCGTAAGTCAAAACCATATAACATAAAAACCAATTGACTCACATGCAGATTACGTTGTGTGAGATGGATAGCCGTAGCATTGGCAGCGTTTCCAACCCTGTCTCGATAATTAGGTTGGGCCATATGGGTAATAAGGGACGAAGGCTGACACGTAGGATTCCCCACGAGGTTCGATCGTCCAAGTGGTAGAACTCCCATCCGGAACACAGGTTAACTCGTTTCCATCCCCTGCACTCAGCGGTATGTTCGAGCCTCCTCTGTGACAGACAATATTGCAGCCTCCGTCTTCAATGTGACAAACACGCCACTGCGTAGATAATGCGTCAGATGCAGCTCCATTCCGAATCAGAAGACGAATGATAAACCCTTTGGAAATCGCTGGATAGATCCAAGTGCCGCACAACAACCATGGCTTCTGGATCTTGTGGGCATGTGAGGTACAAGTCTGAAATGTAGCTCTTTATGCGGTAAGTACCATTCAAGATGTGCAGTGGAGCAGCCTGCGCTCGAGGAAGCTCGTTCTGTTGCGTCGCCACTCTGTCCAATTCATCTGATGCTAACGTCATGAGTCACGCCCACTCTTAGGTCTCGAAGAACACACCGAAGCGCAGCTCGAGTGTACGAAGTGCCCCACCGAGAGCTTGGATTTGCGGTATCAAGTTAGCCCCAGTCCCATTCCGTGCTGGTCCGATAAGATAATGCATGGGGACGATGTCATTGAGGTTACGCAGTGTAATTATCCCATTCTCGCTGCCCGTGGCAAGGTGGGTATTATCCGGCGAGAGTGCGATGGACTGTAATCGCTGGCCAGGATGATCAAAGACAGGGCCAAAACGCTGTCCCGTGGAAGTATCCAAAATGGAGAGAGAGTTACCAACGAAGCAAGCGATAAATCTTCCATTGCCAGGTACCGCAAGGGAGCCCTGGGCATGATCAGTCTCGCCAGCTATCGTCCACTCGGAGATGACAGATCCAGTATCAACAAAAAGGTGTTTGATGCTGTTCAAAGACGAGGTAAAGATTCGTTGAGAGTCACTAGCCCAGGCGACGGCACTGTAGCCACGCAAACAAACTGGGATAGTTCTGATCAATTGGCCAGAGCGGGTATTGTATATGCGGAGAGCCTCGCGGTTCCAGGTGGCGGAGGCGATGTAGTCACCATCTGGCGAAAACTTGACCGCTGAAACGATGTTATCATGCTCGAGAGGACCAAGAAGTCGTCCTCCGGTCAAAATGTCACAGATGAATACTTTCTTGTCTGTCCCACCCGTCACAAATTTGGTCGAGTCGGGTGAGATATCCACTGCCAGCACGCCTAACGTGTGCTCGCGCACTGTGAGGACCTTTTGCCAAGTATGCCGGTCCCAAACGCCAGCTGATTTGAACTCGCCACTGACAATCCACTTGTGATCGCTCGACAGTGCAAGCGCCCAGACTCGTTCGCTTGCCCTAATCGGCTCTCTAACTTCCGTTCCATCTTCGATGGACCATTGCCGGATCATCCCATCCAGTCCACAGGTAAGAAAGTGCTTGCAATCCTCCAAGAATAGGAGCGAGCGCACGGCATCACGCCCTTCGATTTCTATCGTCCTCGCGTTGTCTGAGTGTGTGGTCAGTAAAGATCCATCCTGACATCTGCACTCACCCATCGTTCAATACGGACCACAGTAAGGGTACGAGTCAAAAGGTGGCGTAGGCTGGATTCTGTTGCCCAGGTGGAGATAGTCATCCTGCGCTCACGTGGTCATGCCAGTTCGTACTTCCGCGATTGCGCATTTTATGTAGCGTCGTAGGTTGGGGGAAAGCTCCACTTTTCGCTCAAAGAGAATATCCACAAAGTAAGGATGTCTTGCGCCGACACAACCGCTGAGACAGCCACGCTTAAAGTTATTGGAGGACTTCATACAATTTCGAACTCAGTACGACCTATTCGGATTCGTCTTTCGTCATTCGTCTACTCTGCCTGCTACTAGCATTAGACGAATAATAGGGAGGGGTGTCTCCACTTGCGCATCACAGTTCTGGATCACTGCCTTCCCATATTCATTCACCTGAGAGCGCGCAACGGGTGGGAAATCTGTATACGCTAGTCTCAAGGGAACAAGTCGCATCATGTTCAGATCCAAATGATTCGCCCGATTCCACTTCAGGCATGACCTCGCACTAAACTCGTTCAAAAACCCAACGCTGATTTTGACTGTTCTGTGTTCACAGAGCGCGTCAGTGATGACATACACAAGTACTTCATAGTTAGATTGAGGATCCTTACATCGCGCAGCAAGGTGGAAACCTGAGCATGTACATTCAGGGGTACCTAGTGTAAGTTGTGGTAATACGACGGAAACGCCAACATACTTACATGTCGAGGGCGCTGCGTAAGATGGATAACCGTAGCATTTGCAGCATTTCCAATCCTGTCTCGATTGTCATATCAAAAAATATGGAAGATAAAGGACGAAAGCTGACACGTAGGCATGACCTCGAGGTTCGATTGTCCACGTAGAGTTTCCACCCAGAACACAAATCATTTCGTTCCCATTGCCAGTACTCAATGACACGTCCGAGCCACCTCTGCGGCCCGTAATGGCATAGGCTCCATCTTCAGCATGATATACACACCACTATACGAATCAGTAGAATGCACACCGGATTCAGTCAAAGAGTTAGATAACCCACCCTCTGGGAATCGTTAGATAGATCCAGCTGCTCCAAAGTGACCATGCCATCTGGGTCCTGTGGATACGTAAGGTATGCATCAGTAATGTAACTCTTGATGCGGTACACGCCATCCAAAATGTACAGCGGAGGAGCCGCCTGTGTCTGGGGCGGATTGTCCGGCTGAGAGCCTAGCCCGCTCAATTCATCTGATTTTGAAGTGAAAGTGAGGAGAGTGTGAAGCTGGATATCCGAGTTACGCACTAAAGCGCAGCTCCAATGTGCGAAGGACGCCACGGAATGCCTCTAGAGCCTCGAATTGTAACCTCATATTATCCCGGTTTGCGCTTCGCGGTTGCTGAACAAGATATGGCATGGGAATGATTCCCCCAAGGTTGCGAAGGGTGATTATCCCTTTCTCACCGCTCGTTGCGAGATAGTTGTTGTCCAACGAGAGTGCGACTGATCGGAGTTTTTGGCCAGGATGCTCGAAGACGGGCCCAAAGCGCAAACCCGACGAAGCATCCATGAGCGAAAGAGAAGAACCGATGAAACAAGCGATGAATTTCCCGTTTCTCGGTACGGTGAGAGACCCTTGGGTGCCATTTGTCTCTCCCGTAATCCCCCATTGGAGGATGAACGTGCCGGTGTCAACATAGATGTGCTTGATGCTATTCAAGGATGAAGCAAAGATGCGCTGAGAGTCGCTCGACCAGGCAATGGTACTGAGTCCATGGGCTTTAACTGAGACTGTTCTGATCAACTGGCCTGTACGTGCGTTGTAAATTCGAAGACATTCGCGATCCCAGGTGGCAGTGGCAATGTGATCCCCGTCCGGAGAGAATTTCACAGCTACGACACTGTCGTCGTGCCCGAGTGGGCCGAGTAGACGCCGACCCGTCGAGATATCCCAGATGAATGCTCTCCTGTCTCTGGCACCGGTCGCGAACTTGGTGGAGTCGGGTGAGATATCGGCCGCTTCCACCTCCAGCGTGTGCTCCTGCACCTCAAGGACTTTCTTCCAAGTATGCCTGTCCCATACACTTGCAAGCTTGAATTCTCCGCTGACGATCCACTTGTGATCGCCAGAAAGTGCAAGTGCCCGGACGCGTTCGCTCCCTTTCATCGGCTCACCAACCTGTGTGCCATGTTTGATGGACCATCGTCTGATCATCCCATCTTCACCACCACTGAGAAGGTGTTTTCCGTCCTCCAGGAACTGCAGTGCGCACACAGTACTGTGCCCTTCGATCTCGATCGATCTCGCGTCGTCTCAAGCAAGCGGTCAGTGAAACCCTCATTTGCGAACAGTACTACTCACTCATCATTCAGAACCAACACGCCCACCGTACACGGTTATAAAGATAACTTAAGGTCGAATTCTCTTACCCTCTACCCTGATCGATATAGTCTTTCTCACGCATTGGGCGCATCTGCTTTCCAAGCGAATTCCGAGTACAAGTTCAATGCTTGTCGATCATCCTGTGATCTTTCTGTTCAGTAGAGGCGTTAAATAGCCAAGCCGAATGATTTATTGGGAAGAATACGTACCGTAGTTGCTGGTCCATGTGGGGCAAATGCTGAAACACGGCCTACAGCAGAATGGCGGCCGGTAATATTTTCTTGGTCAAATGAGCCGGCGCTTCCGCTCTATCCGCCCTATGGCGTCGGACGGTGCAATGTCTCACACGGAGCTTGAGAGCGAGTCACTTTGACCACGTTACCACCATCTGCTTCCTCCAAGTCTGGCAGTGTCCTTGATAATGCCGTGGCACAGGCTGCCAACATCCTATTCTTCTTGCTGTGCCGTTCCTAGAGTGACGGCGCCATAGCAAACCCCGGATACTGTGCCAACGTGAGGTTATGCCTAACACCAGTGCGCGCTAGAAGGCGCAGATGTGAATTTCCCACGGTTGTACTATCAGTGGTAGTGAGACAGAAGTCTCGCAGAAAAATATTCATGGAGGAGAAACGATGTCTTGCACCTTATACGCAGGAAATGGGTTTGGGTAACACTACCGCCTGCCTACGCTATGTACCTCCACTCGAAATCACATGTCGGAATTAAATAGCCAAAACGAATCGTACCTGTACACATTCGCAGCCATTGAATACAGTAAGAAAGGTACCCGAATAATATAATAAGACACGAAAAGAAAAGGGGGGCGGGAGAAGTCGTCCAATGAAGAGTCGTCTTTAGCATAAGTTTGCTCCTAATCCCGTTCTAGTACCCATCGTTGATTTTGACTGTTCTGTTGTCCCAATGATAAGTAGTGAGCGCATATATATGCAATGACAACGTACATTTCGGAGCAATGCCGAGACCTAAAATAATCATGAGTCATCGAGCACGAAGTATGAACATGGTCGCTTACGTGTACCGGGCGCTGCGTAAAATGAACTGCTGTCGCGTTTGTAGTATTCCCAATCCTGTCCTCGTCGGTGAGCGACACGATACACGGACAATAAGACGAACAGGAAAGAAAGGCAGCTTACACATATGTTTCCCCACGAGATTCAATCGTCCATGTGGTATGCTCGCCCTCCGAATCACAGATCAGCTCGTTTCCATCACCGGTACACAGTGGTACGGCTGAGTTCCCTCGATAACCCACGATGCTGTAAGTTCCATCGGCAACATGCGAAATCCACCACTGTTCATTCGTTTAAAACGTTGGACGTAGGAACGTGAACGCGACAAACCTTTTGAGCATTATTGAATGGGTCAGATTTTTGTACAGAAACCATGCTGTCCTCATCTTCGGGGCACGTGAGGTATAAATCGGCGATATTACTCTTGATACGAAAACTACCGTCCGGGATGAAGGAAGTGGCGGAAGCCTGTGATTGAGCCCGATTGCTGGACAACGTGACCGTTCTCGTCAGTTCTTCTGGCGCGAACTTGGTTAATGGCTCATTCGCACGCAATACAGGTTGCAGAGACACGCACCAATGCGGGCTTCTAGCGCACGAATTTCGTTCCGAATAGTGTCGATCCCAGATTGCTGAGGCTGTTGGGCATTTTGACGGCCAAGGTAGTACATGGGAACGATGTTGTTGAGATTCCGTAGGGTGATCACTCCGTTCTCACCGCCAGTAACGACGTAATTGTTGTCCGAGGAAAGCGCAATCGACCATAAGCGGGGATTACGTGGATGATCGAAGACGGGTCCAAACCGCTCAGAATTGGAGGTGTCCCAAAGTGAGAGAGAGCGGCCGACAAATGAAGCGATGAATCTGCCGTTCCGTGGCAGAGCGATAGAAATAAAGGAATTCTCCAAGTCGCCAGGAACGGACCATTCAGAGATGAAGGTGCCCGTTTCGACATAAATTTGCTTGATCATGGCGTCCGAGGTCATGATAAAGATGCGCCGAGAGTCGCTTGACCAAGCAATAGGATTCGTCGAGTGCGACTTGATTGGAATGGCTCTGAGCAACTCGCCATCGTCCGCATTGTAGATTCGTAATTCGCGGCAAAGCGAGACAGTGGCGAGGTAGTTACCGTCTGGTGAGAACTTGACCGCGACCACGTGCTTGTCGTGACGAAGTGGACCGATGAGCCGTATACCTGTTTCGATGTCCCAGACGAACACTCTGTTGTCCGTCGCACCCGTCGCAAACCGGGTCGAGTCCGGAGAAATGTCAACCGTACGCACCCAGCCTGTGTGCTCGTCCACCGTAAAAGAACTCTGGTGAGTGATCCGGTTCCATACGGTAGCCACACTCTCCTCGCCAGAGACGATCCACTTGCGGTCGCCAGATACGGCTATCGTCTGGACACCGCTGTTTGCCCTGTACGGTTGACCAACCTCCCTGCCATCCTCGACACGCCATTGTCGAATCATACCATCTTCCCCACCGCTCAGGAAGTTCTTTCCATCCTCCAAGAACGCGAGTGACCATACGGCACCACGTCCTTCAACTTCGATAGTTCTGGTGTTATCTAGGAGAATGCTCAGCACCATAGCCTATATTGATGTATGTACTCACTCATTGTTCGCTCTCAGTTCTTGCCTATCCAAGGACCAGCTAGAGCACGTGTCCTATCGATTATCAGCAAAAATGGCGTTCACCGTACACTAATGCTGGTGTGAAAACGGCCTTAAATACGTCGGAGGGTGCATAGGTGCCGGCACCGGATCATTGATGCATACTTGAGTCATTGCTATGTAGTAATCGTTCTTGGAAGGCATGATCAGCCCGACGAACGGAGGGTCTGACACAGCCGCGTTGACTCCCATGCTGAAGCGAATGGATAGTAAGGAGTACACTGCTCTGCCAGAAGCGGGAGCCATGATGGTAGCATCGGATTTATGATGCCCGTGACCAAGTGAGGGGTAAGCATAAGCCACAGGAGAAATCGGTAACAGTAGACCAGTTCAGTCCTTGGGCATAATACGGTGACATGTCATGATAGGAACTTTCAATGGTGGTGATGACGAGGTGCCAAAAACAACATGCGTGTGAAATTTGGGGTCTCGGTTTGGCGTGGTCTGGGCGCAACTCATTCATCAACTCATTCATCAACCACTTCCGCAGGTTCTTAAACCCTCAGCCCGACTGCGCGCCAAATTGAACAACAACCCTAGATTGTTGTATCCCCGATGTTGTACTGTGGGAACAGCCACTGGACAATTACTACGACGCAATCGGTCAACCTGTCGTGATGACTCCCCACAGGCTGCGCTTGTGGCTCTCTCAGCTGAGCCCCTGGAAACATGCAGCTAGTGGTATATTACTCATGGCCTTTTGGCGATCCTGGCTCTGTGTCATAACCGATTGTAGTCCACGCAAATACCAGACAGGCGATTCTGATTCGGCAGATAATATTTTCCATCGAGTGGAATGCGGATTCGGAACCCCGTTAATGGCGCTGCGGTCCGTCCCTCTGTAAAACGGATGGTGTAGGGGCTAAACGGAACGTACGTCGAGCCTGGTGTACATATCTCATTCGTTTCTGTCTTCCCTGATGGCTCGTACACAAACAAATCTAGCGCGCCTACTGGTCTGAGCTCATGAGTATACTTATTTTGTGCGTAGATATCACAAAATACTGTCAGTAATACTGAGCAATCATCAGCCAGACCAACGGACGCCGATGATAAGCAGAATGATTTGGGTTGTGCCGCAATGGCATTTCCCGGTACAATATTGGTGTGTCTAGAGCGAAAGTGAACCAGCGTTCGGGATGGCGGTTTATTGCGACAGCCACGTGGCTACCCTGGTCTGCACAGGCTGGGGTCAACGAAGCGATGCAACGATGATCCTTGGAACACAGGTTGTGACGAGGTTATCTAAATTGTTGCTAGCTTTTTCCCGATTACCCGAGCGTAGTTACTATGAACCGTGCCAGTATGGCAGCGCAGAATCAGCGGGCGAGGGAAAGATGCGAGTGGTAGTGAACTCGTATCTACTTGGACTTGCAACGCCAAATTGATTGCAAATTGCCTACTATTGGAGTCTTTGTACCCCGTAGTCTCGTACCCGACGTTCTAGGGCACGTCAGCGGAGTTTTAATCTGTCCAAAAAGAGCAGAGCAGAAAGACGTGACGGAGTCACATCGGGAATTCCAAGATTTAGAGTAGCTTTAAATACATTTCAAAAGGTAATTGAACATAAAATATGTACACAAATTTTATAAGTCCATGTATATATTTTATGATCATGTAATTAAAACATTCC
>JBBPUD010000695.1:0-11590 GCA_038094475.1 Phylloporus aff. rhodophaeus
AGGAGAAGAAGAAGAAAAGGCTGTGCCAACAGGTATCCCCTTTGGAAGTTCACGGATCCGAAGACCCAGTGATGAGACCAAGGTCTCATCAATCAGAACTAGAGAGGAACCGTTATCAATAAGTGCCTCTACGGCAACTGGAAATTTGGTTTCTGGGCCCGCAACATGGCAGGTCCAAGACAAATGAGGAGGAAATGGGAGGTATGCACTCTTCACCAGAGTCAGTGCCCTTCCCTAATGCCGCGGAGGGGACTACAACAGCAACAAATTCATCTGCATCCACTGCTGCAACCATGGTAGGTTTGATTACGCCAGCCCGGGTGGGCAGAGTCGGTGTCTTGGAAGTTGTGGCTGCCAGTTCTTTGATGGACTCCACTGTGATTGTCTTGTACCCCAGAGACGACATTTGAAACATCCTTCATGTTCACGGAGTATATGCCGTTCATTGTTGGTCAGCACTGGAAGGTGAAGGATCATAGAGCCAGTTCCCGATAATTGCTTGGACTTGTGGGCAGTGTGAAGAAGTGGTGATTGGTGTCATTCGGTTTTGACTTGCCTGATCCATGGAGAGAAAGTTTGATTTGTTCGTGTAAAATGCGGGAATCACATATGTGTTTTTTGTTGAGCTGTTTGACCTTTTCAATCCATTTGCGAAGGACCTGTTCATCTTTGGCATCAGAGGCACGATACTCAAAGGTGAGTTCCTTGTTCATGTTGGCTTCGAAGTGGTACCGAAGCCCGGCATCCACGAGGAAGGAGGGATCGTCAACCAGAAGTGAGTTCTAAGTTTGAACCTCAATGACGCATTCGTAGAACGGGCAGGAGCCTTGATGAGAACTGAGCATCTTAAGGCGTAAGTCTGACACCCAGTTGCTGGGGAGCCAGGTGTTGCGTAGTTCGATCATAAAGTCCGGGAACTTGAGTGTGCTCAATCGTTCGCAGCTGATTGAGTACCATTGCTGGATGTGAGGGTTGAGTAGTCCCCACACAACCTTCTTTACTTGACTATCCACATCAACATCTTTATGGTAGAAGAATTGTTGGCAACCTAGCTGCCAGCGACGTAGCTGTTCGGGCGTAATTTCCCCAGGGGAAAGTGTCAGCAGTTTGGTGAGGGCGATTTGTTGGTATTCTGTGATTGACGACATGTGACAGCAATGTTGGATGATTGTGATGCTGTCTGAGTTGGAGTTGCTGGAGTTGGAATGGAAGTAGTAGGGTCTTGGTGTCAGAGAGGTGATGGAGTGCTGATCCATGCTGGAGGCGGATGTGGATGTACGTATACGTTGACTGGACGGTGTTTCAAGGTCAGGTATATTGTTGTATGGGTCTGCATTGGTGGTGAGGTCTGCGGTCCCAAAAAGGTCAATGAAGTCGTTATCATCGAAAGAACTGATAGTGTAATTGGTCATGGTGTCTGCAGTGGTGGTGGTAGCAGCGGCAGCATTGATATTGGTATTGGTGTCGGTAACAGTTGGGGTGGAAGCGCCAACCTGATTTTGGCTGTGTGTAACTGCCGTGGTGTATACGCTTAAAGGACGTTCAAAAAAAAGTGGAAGTCCGTCTGATGATGGACTACACTAAGAGTGCTCACATGGAAGGAGAACGTGTACGAGCATAGTATTGGGATGAGCAGTAGTATGGGTGAAGAGGAATAAATGTATGACAACTGGTCCAGGTATATATATATAGTGTCTAAGAAAGGAGGTGATGTCATGAGATACCAAGGGGAATGGAATGTAAGTAGTTGATATGGAATGTGGATGTGTGACGTGTAGGGTGTAGGGCTTACACATTGTTGTTGAGGTCAACTTCTTCAGCATCGTCTTTGTCTAGTATGACCTCCTCATCACTCTCTTCTTCGTGAATGTCCTGTTCCGAGAATGCAGCTTTCTTGCCTATTGGTAGGCTGCCCCGGCCATTTGAGGGAGCGTCCAGACTAAGTTTGCCACCACCAATGGGTGCATGCACTGCCCGTAAGTTTTCCAACATAAGTCATTGTAAGGTACAGAGCCGGAAGGGGTAACAAGGCACCACTGGATGTGGCCACACTGAAAGTCACAGGCACCTCAGTTGCTGCAAACGACATCAAAAGTATCGCTATAGATACAATCTGCCAGACTAGATAAAAAGGACTCTTGACGATGTACCTACTCCCTAGTTCTTACTCCTGTATCTATTGGTGTTAAGCCAGTTCTTTCTTTGTAGACTAAGACTCATTGTGTGAACGGCACTGCATCTCAGCCGCCATTACATCTTTTTGAACTCTACACACCTCTTCTTTACAACTTTCGTCATCTTCTTCACGAGCACTGGGATCCTGGAGGTTAGGCCCACTCCCTTGACCAATCTCGAACTGGAACAAAGAACCCATAAGCACCCACATTTTAAAATGCAATGATACTCACTTCGCAGTGCTGCCCCCAAAACGAGCATGAATATGTCCTGCCGAAAGTCCAGCAGTGAGCAGACTCACTCCGCTGTTATACCCTTTAGTGCTTTAGTTATTGAGCCTATTGGTGTTCCCATCACAGACCCACTGGTCAGGAAAGATGGTGTACCAGCTGTAGACGCCATGACCAGCTCATTCACTGAGCACGCTGCCAAAAAAGCACCTACTGGTGAAGCACCAAAGGAGATAAATATACTTGTTTCAGAAGATGAGTTGAATGGACTGCGTGTCTACTCTACTCTGTTAGACAGAGTACCAGTGCTGTCTGGTGACTCACCTGAAAAAATGGACCCTGCTTGACAAGACAAGTCTTGGTCAGTTTTGACCAAGCAAAGCACTGATGAGTCGAGGGACGAGTCAGTTTCGACAGAACCCAGCAAGAGACTGGATGTACGTACATATGATCAGATGCTAGAAGAAGCAGAAAAAAGTTTGTCAATGGCGGATCGCAACCGCATTGAAACACACATGTCCCACATTGAAGGGAATAAGGAGTCTAACTTACTGGACTCAAGTGAAGCTGGCCCAAGCCTGCAGAAGGGCAAGGGAGTTGACCCATGGAACTGGGGAGACCTTCAGCTGAATGAAGATGAGCTGAATGAGGATGCTCAGTGAGCTGCATTACAGGCATGGAATAAACAATGCCTGGTTAAGAAAAATGCATTAACAATCCAAGCACAGTCAGCATCAATCAAAGAGATTGAGAAAGTGCTGAATGAACACACGTCAACCAATCAGCATGCTGAGCCTACAAGGACCAAAAAGAACCCTGATGGACCTATCACCAAAATAATTCAGTTGGCTCTAAAAGGTGATAAGGACATCACCAGGAGATCGGAGACAAGAGTTATCAAACCAGCACAGCAGATTGCACCAACCAGTTACCTAGGAAAGGTGCTGGGTCAAGTTAAGAAGCTGCAGGTTCTTGGAAAAGACCTGAGTGGAAAGAAAATGGGCAGGTCGCCACCAAGCAATAGTAGTCCGTCCTCCAGTGAAGAGGAAAGCAATAGCTTGTCATCTTTGACATCGTCAAGAGGGGACGAAACAACAGCTAGCAGCGAATATCAGCAGCTTCAAAAAGTAAGAAATGAAAGAAAAGAGCACACTGCAAGGACAAGCGCTTGACTCACCAAAAGAATAAAACCAGGTATGGCAAATTGAAACCAATCCCACCCACTCCATACAACGGTTCTCTGGACTCATGGGCATACCATTGGTTCTTGACTGAAGGAGCAGCCTATCTGGAGGCTGGTAAAGTAGCCGCCAAAAAGCAGGTCTTTGTCCTGTCACACTACCTAAAAGGAAAAGTGCATGAGTTCTATGTGCAAGAAGTGGCAGCCGAACCTTACACTTGGAAGTTGCATGATTTCTTTCTCGAGCTGTTCAACAGCTGTTTCCCATTGGATTTCCAAACAAAGCAACAATGGAAGTTGAGTGAATGTCTGCAATGAGGCAAGACAGTGCGAGAGTTTGTGTCAGAGCTACATGAATTGTGGAACCTAATTGGTGATGTCAGCGAGCGTGAAAAGGTTAATAAACTTTGGAATGGATTCCAACCTTGGTTACAAACAAAGCTTTGGAAGGATAAGCTGAATCCCGAGAAGTCCACGCTCTCGCAGGTTGTTGCAGCGGCTGAAGTGATTGAAATTGCCCATTCAGTATCTCATAAGTGGGATGGACGAGACCCTAAAAGATTTTCAAGGAATCACCAAAAGAGAGGGAACCATACCTCCCAATTGAGTGACCGTCCTAGGGAGAGTTCTCATAAGAAAATAGAAAACAGGGAAGGGAGACAAAAGGAACAGTCCCAGCCTCAAAAGCAAGAGGATAAAAAATCCTATAAGAAGTCAGACTCGAAGAAGTTTGACAAGAAAAGGAAGAGAACACTTACAAAGGAGGAACATGAACATGCTGTTAAAGAGAAATTATGCTTTAATTGCATGCAACCAGGTCACCAATCAATGAAATGCCAGAACGTTGCATCTATCCACAAGAGAGAGAGACCACCTGGAGTTGTCTCTAATTTCAATGTGGAGTTGGGTAACAAAACAGAAGCCTTATGCAAGCTGGTGGATGCGACAGAGAGAGTGGACTGCTTGATGCTAGGGGCTATCTGACTGGAGGCATTGCCGTTCATGGAGAGCGAGTGATGGGCTTTGGAGTATCACATGGGTGATCCCCTTGCCCAGCGAGTTAAACACATCCTATATGTTAGTGGACTCTACCCTGGAGATGACCTGACAAACCCTGAGGTCTATGATCAAGACCGGTTTATTGTCTACCATACAAGTGCAACAGAACATGTCATTTGTGATGTTGCCCAGTCAGGGGAATTTCAAGACACCTTGGTGTTGACATCCAACCTCAAGGAGAGATCATTTAGGGTTGGTGAATGGTATGCTGACCATTGTCAACAGAATGGGGGCCTAGTCACAGACATTTGTCATGACCGGAGTCGTTTGCTAATTATGGGCAATCTATTGGCTCAGCAAGTCGAACAGATCCTGATAAACGAGTATGATCCAGGATGATATAAGTCAGATCACTCTCGACCCTGCAGATTCGACTGCCCCACCTTTGAGGAGTGTAAGGGAATGACCAGCATTACCCGCTCCATTATACAAGATTAGTGACTTGAACTTTGTACTGACCTGCCTGGACATCTCCTTCATCGGGAGAAATTCAACCTGGTAGGGTGGTATAATAAGCAGATTAAGCTTGCCTTTAAGTCCCTAGACCTCATTGTTAATGGACCTCCAGTTGGAATGAGCATCCCAGCTCGATTCATTGGCATTGATGGAGCAACAGCCTATCAAATTCAAGTTGAGTTTGCGCACAAGAATAACAAGCGAGCACGAAGGGCACACACCACAAAGTGGGATCAACTTGCTGGTGGTTGTGAGATCCTAGTTGAGATTTGTGGACAGCTGGTTGAGCCAGGCTTTCTCCCTACAGACAAGTTAGCCCTGGCACCAGGATCGTTAGAATTGTTTGCTGCGCAAGTACCAGCAAGCACTTACCCAGCTATCCAACAGAACGCAATGGTGACCAAGGATTTCAAACGGTTGATACCTAAGCCAGTCGTTGTGGTAGTTGAGATGAATGAGTGACCTGCTCGGGCCTTAATCGATTCAGGTTCACTGGTGGACTTTATGTCTGCTAATCTGGCCAAGCAGCTTAATGTAAAGCGAGTACAACTTGAGAAGCCCCTGACTGTGCAGTTAGCGGTCCAAGGTTCTTGGTCCAAAGTCAATTACGGAACCAAGGCAAAGCTGGTCTATCAGAATATCAGCGAAGAGCATTATTTTGATATCGTAAACTTACAAAATTACGACCTAATCCTGGGAACACCATTCATGTTCCAGCACAAGGTGATGATTGGACTGAATGACCCACACGTAGTTGTGGGGAGTGATAGTCCATTGCCAATAAAAGAATCCCAGGTTCAGGTCCTAGAGTCACAAGCAGTGGACCTACTTGAAGAGCGAATAGAAGCAGCTAGGAAGCAGCTAACAGACTTAGCCAAACCCCTTTGCGCTAAAGCAAGTGAAACAGACTTACTCCCATTGCGTGAAATCAATCATTCTATCCCCCTGATTGACCCGCACAAGATCTACCCTTGGTGACCATCTAGATGTCTGCAAGCCTTGTGGCCTCAATGGATTGAGAAGAAAAATGCCTACCTAAGGACCGGTCGTTGGAAGGTGACCAGCCAAGGCAACACGGTGCCAATGTTGCTTATTCGTAAGCCCAGAACTGATAAACTTCGGGCTATGGTGGATCTGCGTGAGCAGAATAAGAATACACATAAATTATCATCGCCCTTACCAGATATTGATGGAATCCTCCAGCATGCCAGCAAAGGAAAATACCGGTCCATCATTGATGGGGCAGATATATATGAGCAAATCCACATCACTCCAGAGCATGTGGATCAGACGACAGTGACTACTCCAGATGGGAATATGGTCAGTATGGTGATCCAGATTGGGGACTGTAATGCACCAGCGACATACCAAGTGCTGATGAACCACCTATTTGGCAGTTATATTGGACAGTGGATGGATGTATACCTGGATGACATTATAGTCTATTCAGACACTCTAGAAGAACACATTGAGCACGTCAAAACTATTCTCAATATCCTCAAAAGAGAGAAACTGTACCTGAGCGCTGGGAAATTGCACTTCTTGTGCAAGGAAATGAAAATTCTTGGATGCATCATCAATGATGTGGGCATCTGCATGGACCCAGACAAGGTAGACTCAGTCCTCCATTGGAAGCGGCCTATGAACTGTGATCTACTGCATGGATTCATTGGCGCAGTTGGATACCTCACTGACGATATTTACAAGGTTCGGGTCCCCCTGGGCATCCTATCATGCATCACAGGAGACACTGTTCCTTTTGCCTGAAACGAGACTGAACAACGGGCATTTGACCAAGTCAAGCAGTACGTTGCAGCCTGTCAAGATCACCGCCATGTTGCACTCAAGTATGGGAACAATGCACCTGCCATCTGGCTTATGACAGATGCATGCTTCAACGGGATTGCTACAGTAATAGCTCAAGGACCGGACTGGCACTTGGCCAAGGTCAGTGTATTTTTTAGCACAAAGTTGACCTCAACACAACAGAACTATCCTGTTTACGAACAGGAAATGTTAGCTGGGGTTGAAGGGATGCTTCGCTATCAGGACATACTCCAGGGAGCACCGTTTGTATGGCTCATGGACCATAAGGGTCTGATTCACCTTCTGCAGCAAAAAAACCTGTCAGGCAGGCAAGCACAATGGATAGAAAAGATCAGTGAATTTGACTTTACAATTGAGTACATACCGGGGGAAACAAACATTCTCCCAGATGCACGTATGTCAAAATCTAACTCCGGAGTCCCCATTGCCTCCTTCATTGTCTCTGCCATTACTCCGGTCCAACTCCAGAGTCTTTCAGTATTCATCTTCTTATCTCACATGCTTCAATCAATCACTTATTACACCCACATCGTACCACTTTTCCCAAGTCATACAACACTACCAAAGCAACTATTTCTCATCGTACAATTTCCTTTTTCTTCAATCAATGATACCTTTCCAGGTGCGCTTGTTCGCTTGACTCCGGACCGGAGTTAGCCAGAGTTAAGCATGATCGCACCTTCAACACTATATAAGTCTCGGACTCATTTCCACTCACCTCAGTTGTGCTTACCTTTGTGGGCATAAGCTGAGGTGAGGCTTACAAACACTTATTACATACTTTTAGCTAATCTACTGTAGCTTGGGCAATCTCTGCCCTTATTTAGTACACTCTGACAGGTTATGAGCCCTGGTTGCTTGTGCTAAGAATCACATCTCTGCGCAACTCCACCCCACATCTGTTACACGAAGTGTACCAAAGCGAGGACTAGGTTTGAACGTTACTCGTTTGACGGAGGACGCTCACGAAGAGGTATGACAACGTCGTCAAAGAGTTCTCAGAGGAGTTCACAAGGGATGACACGAGATGTACACTTGTATTGTGCAGATCAAGTATAAGTACATCGAGTGTCTATTCTATGTATTTATATGAACAAGATGCACAGCAATAGAAGGTCAAAGAACAAGATGGAATATTGGAACACTAAGCCAGTGCGAGAGAACTGGACTGTGGAGAAGGCTGTCCGAAACAAGATCAAGATCAAAGCAAGGTGAAACAGGAACAGAGATGAAACAGGGACTTGAAGGTGAGAACCTGTGTGAAGTGACACGTCAATAGTTATACAACAGGAAAGAGGCACAATCCAGAATGATGAGGGAATGCTCATCACATTCAGCAAGAACCATAGGGAGGACGAAGAATGAGATACGGCGAGTGAGAAGAAGAACGTGATGATAGAGTGAAAGAATTGTAACATTACCCCCTTTGTAGAGTTGCGACCCAGGCACAACTTTCCATCCCCCAACTAAGAGTCTCTCCAAGTTACTCGGTGGGCATGGGGTGATCAGATCCATGGAGATGCAGACATTGCGGCTCAGTATGTCCAAATTGATTGCAGTGGAAGCAGACTTCTCGAGGACACCTAGTGGGTCTGTGTTCCCATCGTTGACAAGTAGTACATTGTAGGGTAAGGCAAAGACGCTGGGGATGACCAGGAGTGATAACGTGACAGTGGGAGCATCGGTAGAGAGGACATTCATCTTGATAGTGACCAGCACAGTGGCATTGGAAGCAGCGAGTGAAGTGAGAGGTGGGAGGTCGGACATATGGGTTGTGGAGAAGACACGTAGGTGCAGAGAGGATGGATAAGCCTCCGACGTGGATAACATAGGTGCTATTGTAGGAGAGAGCTTGCTGGTCAATTTGTCGAAATCCACCTGGTAGATCGAGCAGAAACAGGATGATATCGTCTTCTACGACTTGTGGTTGAACGACTGGGGTAGAGATAGGAGAGGGATAGGAGAGGGAGAGTCTTCTTCGGCAGGGGAGGATATGCGTAATGCTAGGGGCAACGGGGGAGGAGAAGGCAAGGGAGTTTCCCGAGGGGAAAGGCTAATACTAGTCAAGTAGGCTGCGTGTTCGTCGGGGTACATGGAAAGAAAAATGGGGTGAAACACTGGGTACATAACGGAAATAGGGAGCTGTGCAACAAAGCTGTGGAAATCGGCAGTGTCGAGGAGTTGTAATACTCGTCCTGTGAGGCCGTTCTGGGTTTCTTGAACAGGTAAGCCGTAAGCTTCAGGTAAGTCATTGGGTGCTACATGGAAATGAAACACTTGGGCAGTGTGAACTTCATGGTAAAGTGTAACCAGTCCCTTGATCATCGGGTCGTCGGCATATAGAGGCATCCGTTCCAATAACAGCACCAGGGACGGCTTGGAAAGAATGCTGGCAAATAATGGTTTCCAGATGTGGGGTGGAAGGAGATGAGACTGGATGGGAGAGACGCGAAGCAAAGCCATCGGATTATCAATGTCAGGGGACGAGGGTGGTGAACTAGATGGAAGCGAGATGGGTGGAGACTGGGTGTTGGAGGTTATAGTGATGGTTGTGTTTTTGGGGTTAGCGAGGAGTGTGCCGAGGTCGGTGTTAAGAACCAGAGCAAGAAGAATATTAGCGTGATAGTGAGAAAGGCAAGGAGAGAAATCCAGAATGCTTTGAGGTACGAGCAACAGAATTCGCGCATACAGGGAGGAGTCTCACAAAGAGATCACAACGTCCTGAATGCATGAAATCTTATCGTAATCAATGAAGGTCTTTATAGTCCTTAAGATTTCCTGGGCATGCATGAGGTTTGTTTCAGGTTTCCAAGTGTTTTCGGAGGAAGAATATCCTTTTCATGTGGTCAGGTACTGATATCGGCCAGGGGGCCCCTTGTGAGAGAGTATTGCTTCTACTTCGTATTCTTCTTCGTCATTAATGACGTCTGGAGGAGGCTGTGAGAATGATGGGCTGTGTACTTTGGTTCGTTTGAAGGGAGAAAGCAGTGAGGCATGGAATACGTCATGAATCTTCCAGGTACTGGGAAGTTTTAGTTAATAGACTAAGGGGGAGATTACGCGAGTGACTTCAAATGGACCATGATGTTTGGGGGCAAGCTTTCGAGAAGGGTAGGGGATGCGTAGGTTGGTGGCTTCCAGCCAAACGTGATCTCCTACTTTCCAAGGGGAGAATTTTTGTGTAGACTTCTTGGTCATGGAGAGGCGAGCAGAGTCGTGCACCACAAGGGCTTCTTTTCAGGCTTCCTCCAATGCGGAAAGTCGGGTTTCTAGGGCAGGGATGAACATCTTTCCGATCACTGGAAAGTTCCTAGGCTCATATCCAAGCATCAAAGAGAAAGGGGAGACCTTGGTGGAGCTATGTGGGGCAGTGTTGTGATGAAACTCGGCAGTGGTGATGTGATCCGCCCATAGATGAGGGTTGTTACCACAAAAGATCCGTAGGTACATTTCTAGTTCCTGATTAGTACGTTTGGTATGTCCGTCGGTCTGAGGGTGGTAGGCTGTGGAGAGTCTGAGGTCATATTGGAGGAGGCGGGCAAGTTCTCTAGCAAGTGTGGAGGTGAACTGTGGTCCTTGGTCAGAGATGATGGAGTCGTAGAGGCCAAAGCATTTGAATACGTGGTCGAAGAAAAGTTTAGCTACACCAGCAGCGTCAATGGTTTTTGTACAGGGGCACAAAATTACCCCCTTTGTAAGGCCATGGTCAACCACGACCATGATAGAATCAAAGCCATTGGAATGGGGGAGATCAGTGATGAGGTCAACAGATAATTGGCAAAACGGGAGGAAAACAGTGGAGGAAATGGGCTGAAGCGGGGGAACAGTGGGGTATGTATTGACCTTGTTTTGTTGGCAGACAGCATAGCCAGCGATGTAGTTGCGGACGAAGGTAGCCAGACCTGGCCACCAGAAGTCGTGTTCGATGATGGACTTGGTGCGGAACTGTCCCATGTGACCCGTAGTGGACGAGGAGTGGATGGCAGTAAGGAGGGAGTGGCAAGAGGTGGGGGGAACATAGAGGCGGTCTTTGTAGAACAGTTGGTTATCAGTATATCGCCAATCAGCAAGGGAAGAGCAAGGGAAGAGTGGGGAATCGTCGGCAAGGTTTTGTAAGGCTTGGAGAACAAGGGGGTCAAATGGGGAGGACTGTTTGATTCCATCAATGAGGGAGAGGTCCAGAGCTGATATAACGATGGGGTCAGGAAGGATAGAGGCATCTACGTTGTCATCAGCTGTGTCAACGTGATCATGACGGGATAAGGCATCCACAGGGCCCATCTGAGAGCCTGGGGTGACTTTCCAGATTATGTTGTAGTCTTGGAGGAAGAGCGACCAGTGAGCCTGTCGACGGGAGAGTTTTCGAGGATCCTTTAGATAGGATAAGTTTTTGTGGTTGGTGATAACTGTGACGGTGTGCTCGGTGCCTAAGAGATATTGACGCCATTCCTGAAGGGCAAGGATGATGGCAAGGAGTTCTCGATCATATATATCATAGTTTCGCTTGGCGAGAGCAAAGGTCTTGGAGAAGTAAGCGCAGGGGTGGAGGTCTCCATTGCTGTCTTCCTGCAATAGAACTGCTCCAGCAGCAAGGAGAGAGGTGTCGGTCATGACAAAGAAGGGACGTGAGGTGTTGGGGAGTGCGAGGACGGGGGTGGAGCCA